>APFE030205982.1:0-18882 GCA_000404065.3 Pinus taeda | reverse complement strand
ATCATATTTTCTATCCCATAGTTTTTCCAAATATCTACCCCTCCCTGAATCCATCTCCACCACAACTTTGCACCCATTACTTGATTCAAGATGTAAGGATCTTGGAGTCCAAGGCCTCCATCTTTTATGGATTTGCTTAGCCAACTCTAGGATAGAAGTGCCCATTTCTTTGTCGTACTGGGCCTGTGCCATAAGAATTTTTTGAACATGTCTACCATTTTCTGGCAGACTGTTTTAGGGGTGGCTTGGCTGGTTAGTTAGTATATCGGAATGGACTGAAGCACTGATTTTAGTAGTGTGGTGCGGCTCAAGATGTTCAACGTTTTGAATTTATAGTTTTGCATTTTTCGTTGAATCTTTCCCATCAAGGTATTCCAATTGGCCACTCTATTTCGCTAGTCATTTAGCCGGATACCTAGATACTTTGTGGGGAAATTCCCAATTTTGAATCCCATGGATATTGCTAGGAAATCTTGGGAGGGTGTTGGGGTGTTGAAGAAATATATATTTTATTTTTCTTTGTTTATCTCTGTCCCAGAGGCACTTGTGAAGTCTGCGAGAATTTCCATTATTTTTCTGGCTTCTTTGAGCGTTGCCTGTCCATATAGCATTACATCATCAACAAATTGATGGTGGGTTAGAGGGAAATCATTCCCCTAGAGTCTTAGGCCCTTATATTTTTCGTTGTATACTTTTGCTTTGATGTATCTTCCTAGACCTTCGACTACTAGGATAAACAAGAAAGGTGATAACGGGTCACCTTGCCTGAGCCCTCTGGTCGCATTGAAAGCTTCTGTAGGTGATCCATTGAACATGATTGATAGAACTGGAGTGCTTACCATTGACATTATCCAACTTATCCATGTTTCATCGAAGCCAAATGCCTTTAGGATTTTTCAGAGATATCCCCAGTTTAGTCTATCATAAGCTTTGGCCAAATCTAATTATACTGGCATCCCTTTGGTTTTTGAATTTTTCAGTGAGTTTATTGCTTCTTATGCCACTACTATGTCGTCTGTTATTTGTCTGCTTTGACAAACCCTGTCTGCTTTTGGGATATTAAACCAGGTGGTATGGGTTTCAGTTAGTTCACCATTATTGTAGCTAAGATTTTGTATATAACATTGCAAAGGGCTATAGGTTAGAATCCTTGTGGTTCTTTCGAGTGCTTTGTCTTCGGTATCAGGGCTAGAAATGTAGTGTTCAAGGCCGGATGCATTCTTTTGGTACATCTGGATTTCTCTACTACATTCACTATGTCTTTACTCATGAAGGTCCATGTTTCTTGGAAGAATTTTGTAGTGAAGCCATCAGGCCTAGGTGCTTTATTCTTCGCCATATTTTTTATTACCTCCTCCACCGCTGCTTTAGTTATTACTCTTAGTAGAGCCAAATTTTGATCTCTACTTACTAGATTAGGGATATGTTGACTAATTTTGCGAATATTACCCTCCCTTTTGATATTTGGTTCTATCAGGAGCCCTTTGAAATGTTGAGCAAGCAGATTCTCCATTTTGTCCTTCTATATTAGCATATTTCCTTACTGGTCCATTAGGGATAAAATTATGTTCTGTTGTTTATGTTGTACCATTGCTTTATGGAAGAATTTTGTGTTTCTTTCTCCTTTTAGCCATTGAATTCTTGACTTTTGTTTCCAAAGGATTTCTTCTTCTTTTCTCCTTTCTTTCAATTAATTTATTGCAAGTCCCTCCTATTTTGCAAGCTCTTCGCTTATTCCTTCCTCTATGATTTTATGTTGTATTTTCTTCATCTTTATCTGGAGTATCTCTTGTCCCTTTTGTATGTTCCCAAATTCTTCTTTGTTCCATTTCTTTATTCTCCCTTTTAGGTCTTTTAATTTGAGTTGAAAGGTGTGCATTTGGTTTCTTCCTTCCATCACATTCTCAGTCCCTCTCCACCATTCCTTCATTTTATCAATAAAGGTGGTTTCTCTTAGCCAAAAAGCCTCAAAACTAAAGGGTATGTTCTGGTTCTGTTGGTTCATGGCTATTTCTAGTTTAATAGGCCAATGGTCCGACCCTAAACATGGGAGGATTGTTGCTTCATAGAAAATATCTTTCCCAATGAAGTGTTCTGTTGCTAAAAATCTATCTAGCCTAGAGGCTATATATCTACTTCCTCCCCTTCGATTGTTCCACGTGTATTTTCCATTTATGGTTGGGATATCTACCATTTTTAGTTCTGCTTGAAGATCCCTTAACCTCTCCATCTCCAGCTCTTCTCTTTGCATACCTCCTTTTTTCTCCTCTATTGATGTTGTCAAGTTAAAGTCCCCTGCTATCATCCACAGTTTCTCCTCATGGAGTTTTCCAAGCTGTTGTATTTGAAGGAGGAAACTTCCTCTTTTTGTTGGAATATGAGGACCATATACTACAGAGACTAGAAACCATTCTTTGTTTCTGATTAGCCGGAATCACCCCGTGAGGATTATCTTCATGCCTATCTAGTAATATATAGTAATCTCTACAAGGTTCCATAGTATTGATATGCCTCCCGCACTGCCTTTCGCATCTATCGTCATGCATTCATATTTCGGTTTTATTTTATTTAGAATTTCCTCCATTCTCCCTCCTAAGATATTTGTTTCTTGTGTTAGAATGAGTTGAGGTTTCTTTTTTCTTAGCCTATCTGCTAAGTGTCTCTGTTTGCCTTTACTATTAAGGCCTCTTATATTCCAAGATGTGATTATCATTGGGTTTCTTGGATAATTTGGTGGAATGCTGCCAATAACGACACTACCCTCCCTGTATTTACTAGCATTTCTCCCATATTTGTATAGATTCTTGTAAGTTTCTTCAACCTCTTTTCTTTCCACCTTTCACTTTGTTAGGGTAGTCTTGGGTGTTGTCCTGTTGAAGGCCTAGTTTTTCTGCCATCTCCATTTTCCCTTGCCCCTGTTTCACTTGATATTGCTGGAATGTTTCTCTGTATAGTCGTTTTTTATCTTCTAGAATGAATCGTTCATCTACTTGTCTCCATTCATTTAATAGTTTCCTCAGCACCTCTTCTTCCATGCTTAATTCTTCTCCTCTGCTTGTATCTATTTCCATTGTATTGTTATCCATCTTCTCCCTCTCTTCCTTTTCCTCCTTCTCTGTCGGCTCACTTTGGGCTTTCCTCTTTATTTATTTGGCCTTGGCTCGTGTTGCTTTCCTTTTCTTTTTCCCCCTGATAGTCCATTGTTTGAGTCTTGTTGTTATCTTCTTCTTCTTCTTGTAGTACTTCAAAGTTGTTTGTTCTGTTGGGCTAGGCTTGTTGTTCTTTCTTGCCCCTGCTAGTGTTCTCTCTTGTTTGTCTTCTTCTGCTTTTTACTTCTTGAAACCCTTCCTTGTCTTCTTGGTTTTTCCTTTTCTATTTATGCCTGTTCTCCTCTTCTTCTATATTTAGTGGGCATTCCTTAAAAAGATGTCCATACTCATGACATCTTCTACATCTGAATGGAATATGTTTGTAGTCGAGGGTTTGCTGTGAGACCTCTTCATGATACTCTAGTTCTACTATATTTGAGATGGGGTTAGCTATATTCATGTAAACACATATTCTAGCGTATGATGTGTATCTTCCTTTTTTTGTCGTTTCTGTTATTTTGACAAATATGCCTATCGTGTTTCCTATGCCCTCTAGAATATTCGAGTCCCATAAGTCCATTGGGAGGCCAAATAACCTAACCCAAACTGGGGCTTCCAAGAATTTTTCCTTGTCTCGGTAATAGCATTCTTCCCAGTATCTCATGAACAATCCAACATTATAATGAAAGTAGGGGCCATTCTCAAAAACTTTTTCTTTATCTTGCAGGTTCGAGAATATTACCATGAAGAAGCCTCTTGTTCCTAGCTTTAGCTCGATGTGGCCTCGGGGTTTCCATTTTTGTTGGATCCATTTGGTGAGGTCCTTTTTAGTTGGTCATACTCCAATGAACTTGCATATAAGTGCATGGTCTTTCATATAACTTTTGTATCGCTCCAGTTTGTTCACCGCGATTATGAATCTTGGTTTCTCCATCGCACATGGAAAACATTTGCCTCTGCTACTGGCTTTCCATCTTGCTGCAAGGACTGGTCCTAGTTTTCTTGTTTCTCCCACTTAGTTACATGTGTTTTAACATTCCCCTGCCACCGCATCTGGATAGGAGGGGATCTATCCCCCCCTCTCCTCCTCTGTCTTTCTCCTCTGATTCTTAGTGTTTGGGTCTGCCGCTTACAGCAGTCTGTAGTTCTTCAAAAAGTCGCCTAACTCATGGTTGCCTGACCATTAGCCCCTGTTAACTCAAGGGCTAGTGGGGAATTAGACTACAAGTAGGCATCATTAATAGGAAAAACTTACTAAGTTTTTTTCCATTAACTCCCCCGCCCCATACGAGTGAGAGTGGAGAGGAGAGAGGAGAAATGCATAGGAAAAAAAAATTATATATGTGTTTGTGTGCGTGAAGTAAAAAAAAAAATAGTTAATTTATTTTAATTTTGAAATGCCATATATATATATATATATTATATATATTATTATATACTATATAATATATAGAGGAAGAGAGGGAGATATATATATCAAGAGAGAGAGAGGACATTTCAAAAAATAAAATCAAAGTGTATACACTCACATGTTGAAACCTTCATGTGATTTTCTATTTTTACATAATATATAGATGTGAAATGCAATCCAGTAATGGGATATGCATTGTGTGTAAAACAAAACATTAAGTCAAAAAATAATAGTAATAATAGTAACATTGTTTGGCTCAATTAAAAAATAATAAAAACAACAAATTGATTTAAGTTAATTTGTTATATTGTAATTTTGCATTACACTCCCCCAATATCATTTATCATCGGCCACATTTTTCCATGAACTAGTGTTGGAGATTGCGGGTAGTCATTTCATTGCAAGGTAGTGAGTAAAATGATGTTTTCAAGTGGAGGTCAGACTTTTCCATGGTCTGCATATGGAGGATTCATGGTCATCGAACGACCCTACCCTAGATGCATAAAGAATGGCAAAAGGTCACTTCAAGTGTTGAACAAAGAATAATTGGCTTTGTTGTTTTAGATGGCATGCAATAAGCAATCCCCTAGCAATCAATGCCACTCACACAATGGAATTTTGGCTTCTTAATGAGTAGGAATTCTATGGAAATGACACCTCCTGGTAGGTATCAGCCTCCATGGTTTATTTAATTTGGTTTCTTAGTTGTTTTCTAACTCACTTATTGTTTGGTTCAGTATGGAGACTCTATACTCTATATCAATTGATTTATCTCTCCCATGGAGGCTCCACTTCTCCCGGTATCTTCCTCTTCTATCCCCTCTTCCCCCTATCACTTTTGGAAGTTTTTTCTTGTTCTTAGACCTTCTTGGTTGTCACTCCTTCTAGCTCACCAACTTTGGTGGTTTCTCTCCCTGGGAATCCTTTGGCTACCTTCTCCCTCCCACATATGCCTCTTTTCTCACCTTGGCCCTCCAACGTTGTTTCTCTCCACCCCTCATTATCCTAAATTATCTTCTGCTTCTTTCCATCTCCCTATTGATATTTATGCCTCACAAAAGGGCACAAATATGTAGGGGATTAGGAACTCATCAAATTTAGGAAAGCTCATGGGCTCAGTCCCAAGTTGCTAGTTTTACCCTGCTTCCCATTCAAGTAGAATTTGAGCAATTTGAATGAGAAATATTTGGAGAGCATCTGTTTATTTCAGATATGGAAGAGTTAACATATGTAAAATAATAGGTACTTAACATGGGCCATATATGTGGAAGGTACAACCAATATATTTATATTGTGGACATCTATTGGCATCTTACGCTACTTCTTGGCAAAGTGCTCCTAGAAATAAATGAGGCAAAGGAAGAGGTTCTCTTGGTGTTGGACTATGTAGGTCACTCTACATTGCTTGGATAAAAGATTCATCCATGTGGAAACTCACCTTGGCATAGATCCAACATTGGCTACTCTCCTAGAAATAATAAGGATACTATCATTGTTGAAGCTACAGACTCTGATAAGTCCAAAGGATCATTTTCTATTATGAAGCTTTGGTCTCAGTTTGTTGTTTGGTACTCTATTTTTAGCCTTACTTGCCTTGACTTAGTTGATAGCTTTATAGTTTGTTTGTTTGCTATCAATAACTAGGTTATATGAATGATTTCCAAGCTTCAATTTTTCATCCGGTTTGGTTTCCCTAGTGACAAACTAGAATGAACATTCTTGTGTGATGCAAAGTTTTTTGTTATTTAAATAGAAATTTAACCTTTACCCAAAAAATATATATGTATTATTAGAGTTTTAATCAAATTGAAAAAAAAAATATTTCCATATATATATATATATTATATATAATGATTAGCATAGATCCATCCTATTTTTTTGAATTTACCAAGTGATTAGAGGAATTAGATCTCTCGAGCTGTAAACCGTTTCTTAAATTTTGCATAAAAAAGGGTTTACATCTAGAAATATTTGATCCCTCTCGACGCTTGGTGGATATAAAGTTAAGATGGATCTATGTTGATTTCCTAATCACATAGGTGAATATTAACTCCACCACACTCAACAATATATAAACTTATAAATTTTCATCAACAACATACGTTACACTAATAATTAAACTAGTCTTTAAAATAATCTTCAATATTTAAATATATATTTTATTATATCATTTTTCCTCTTAGATATTGTTATGTGCAAGATATTACATCATTGCATCATTGTTGCATCCTCTTATCACTTTAATTAAATTTATTTCAAAGTTCAAAATTTATTTTATATTAAATCTAAAAAATATTTGAGATGTTCATAATGAAAACAGGCAATATTATGTATATATTGTGTGTAAATGCAACAAAAATTGTCAAACTAAGTTTAAAGTTAGTTCATATTTTTTGCACTCTACACTTGATATATCCATGATATTGTCGGTTTTCATTATTTTAAACTTTTACTATTTTTTTAAGCTTATAGATTATATTGATCATTCAATACGTGTCACCAATTAAAATCATAGATGCATGTTTTTTCATCCCAACTTGCCTCTTGGGAAACCGGACCATCAACATGAAAGAATGATTTTAGACAAAAATTTAACAATGTATCTATAATGTTCCAAGCAAGACTAGGACACGGTGAACCATTGCTAATATTCCCAGGTCGCACAACTGAATTCTAAAAACGTGAAGCACCAAGGGCCAAGGGGGAGCCAAGCTCTAGACCAAGCAACTATGCAGGTGAGAACTTTCTCAAACAGTTACAAAAGGAGGAAGTGTTTAATCAATTTAATGTTTTTAAATTGTAAGCATAAATTATTGACCAAGGCAGGTAAACTGATGAAGTGAAAGTGCATTGTATGTGCTATAAGTCTTTTATGTCATTAAGGTGATTATATTATCGTTATCTAAGTTAATGTCAAACTCTAGAATTAGTGTTGAGATGATGTTATTATCTATACTAGGATGTTATTCCTAAGATTTTATTGTTAATTGATTATCCTGAATATTATCCCTAGAATTAGTTCTCAATGAATTGAGTTTTTAGAATGATTGGATAATGATTTTAACTCTTCTCAATAGATGTGTTACATTAATCTTCCTTTCAACTTATCAATTGTTTTTGGATTTTTATGCTGCAGCTAAACAAAGCTAATTATGAAAGCATGAAATGACATAAAGAAAATCCTAATTTATCAACTTGGAAATGAAATGTGCTTGAATTCAGAAGTTGAGAAAGATTTCCACTCTTATCAACTGTAACTTTATTTCAATGCAAAAAGCAAAACAAAAATGAAATTACTGTGTTATGAAATCACTAAGCCGTGCTAGGAAAATGAACAAAATGAAATTACTAAGTTTATGATAGGTATAAATCAAATGAAATGAACGATTCAGAAATCAATCAAGTGAACCTAGTCACGATCTTCATTGAATTGAATCTTAAAAATATGAAAACAGGGCATCCATGAATTAAATCTCTAAAATAACAATTGAAAAGGAAAATCTAATTACTGTGAATTAGAGACCTGATATGCATGCAGGGGCCCTCCACGAGGCAGTCAGTTGCCTTAGATGAACAACACATAAAACATATGAAATAAGAACTTTGCATTAAGCGAAAAAGAGTTCTCCACGATGCTCAAACTACATACAATGGTGCACTCATTACACAGAGCTGCCTGTGTTTTTATACAGTTCTTTTGAACAATATGAGAATTTTAAGCCTACAGGACTTCACTATAGTCCTTATCAAAACTAGATCATATCTCTTATTTGTCAATTTGCTATTGAAAAATAAAATCGATGAAATCTCTTAAAATTCAGACTTTGTTCCAGCGCGTTGTCTTGTTGTTGACCACGATGGTTGACCGTGTTATAGTGCGGATCTCCTGGTGAATTAGCTCGAGTAAACAAGAAGAAATCCATGAGATGATCATTCCCTATCTACCCATATACTTCTTTGCTGAGCTGGCACGCTTGAACCCTATCAACAATGGAAGTGGTTGCAGATCTGTGGATTAGCTACAGAATCAGACCAATTTTGTCGCTGCATGTAAAATTTAATAGAACAATAAGGCATATTGACAAAATATGAAAAAAAGGACATATGAATGTTTACCATGTCAAAACCTTATGTTTGTTGTATTTATTTGGATGATAGTGGAAGGAAAAAGGAGGTAAATGTGGACAAAAAGGATGTCAAGATAAAGTAGTTATGAGACTCTATAGGAAGAAGGGGTGGCCAAGTCATGAAGGCATGGACCAACCCTTGACATAAAGGCGACTGCAAACAAGGGAGTGACTCATAGATGAAAATAACAATGTTAAGCGTGGTGAAAATCCAAATCAAAGAGTTGAATACCATGTCAAAGTTGGGGTCAAAAATCCAATTAAGTCTGGTAGAATGTAGCATTAAGTGTTGCATGCAATTAGAGGTTGGACTTGATAACAAGTGGGATGGTGGCATTGTTGAGGGGATTGGATGGTAGTGGTGCCATCCCATCACCTCTACTCGAATGTGTGGCCACCTTGATCGAGGGTTTTTAAACATTTTCTATGAACACACACACACATTTATAAATTTTTAAAAATGGAAATTTATCTTAAAATTTAGAAACCTTGGTAAATTTTACTAATTCTTAATGTTCAAACTATAAAATGTTTGGTAATATTTTTGTAATGATATTTAAATTTATATAGTCAATAAATTTTTAAGCCTTTTTAAAATAAAACAACCTTATACTACAAAATTTAGACAATTAATCTGCGATGCGGGTGAGAAACAAGGCAATCACTCCTATGTGTGGACAATGATGTCAGACACTTTGTTGATGGTGTGGCGGCCAACCTCTCCATCCTCTCACGATGTTCGTAGTACGTGGGACGGTAATGTCAGACATGTGAATTTCCTATCACCCTTGTTGGGAGAGGGAGTGGATGATCATCAAGGGTATATGGAAACTGGCGAACCTTTGTTATGGCAAGTGATTTGGTTATTATGGTGGTTTTTTGGTTGAGGTTGTAGCTTGGATCACTGTGTGAGCCTCTTCGTTTGGCATCCTGACTAGGATTGGTGGAATTTCTGCCATTGGTGCCCCCTCCTTAGTGTCAAGGTTACTAAATTGGTTGTTTTCTTTTCTCGTGAGTGGCCTTTGACTTCTCTGAGAAGGATAAGGGCTCGGCACACAATAATTGGGTCGACCTGCGAGCTTGGTAGTGGGTGGTTGGGTATTCGAGCTTTTGGGTCTCTTTTGTATCTTCAAGATAGTAGGTTTCCTCTTCTGAGTGGCTCTCCCCTGGGGTTTCACATATGTAACGGTCTCTCGTGGTGGTGGGGTGTTTGCTCTCAGGGCTTCTAGTTAGTGTTATTCCTGCGAGGGGTTGGGGTCTGTGAATTGTTGGTTAATAGTTTCGTCGTTGGTCTCAGTACTTCGTGTCTGGCAGCTACCTTGGTCAGATTGGTTAATGCTCTTCCAGTGTGGTTGGGGGCTTCACTGTAGTCATAATTCGAGTGTGGGTTAGCAATTCTTGCTCATTCTGTTTTTTCAATAGCCTTGTTGCGATGCGTCCAGAGCCACGTAACGCTTGTTCCCTCCCTCTGACCAAGCGAATTTCAGCAATTCCCTGAGGGTGGGGATCTCATTTGCATGTGGAAATGGTGACAGAAGTGTCTCCAAACTTTGGTCGGGGTGGTTGCACCACTGGCAGAGTGGATCGGGTGGCTTCCGGGGGTCGTAGTGGTTGTGTTAGTTCATCAGATGGTCGTGGTGGTCGTGGTTGTCCATTGGTTGGTCGTAGGGGGAGCACCTCGAGGACTTCGAAGAGGGGTGGGTAGACGCGACGAAGGGGCACTGGTAGCCGGAGGAAAGCAAGACGACCTGGGCATGGAGGCATAGAAGATCATCATTATTGTCTAGACAACTGTCAGGATTTGATCCAGTCTATATTGGACCGCTTGGAAACATAATAGAGGGTGTGACAGGAAGAACATGTACCGCTCATTGTTATGTTGAGCAAGAACTATTACTTCCAGTGTCATGTTCGGGAATGGGTCGTGGTGGTATGGTGCGGTTAGAATTTGCTAACAAAGAAGGTGGAGAAATTGGAGTCATGGATGGTGCACTTCTAGGGGCATGTATAGTGATCCTTCCACCCTCCTCCTCCTCTAGGGACTGCTTCGGACAATCCTGCTTCAATTACTTCAAATAACTGATCATGGTTACAGGAGTTTTACTTGTTTTATACATTTTCTGGTGCTTTTGGCCTCTTAAATTGTGTCTGGTGCTTTTGGCCTCTTAAACTGTGAATTGTGTCTCTAGTTGTTCTTTTATTTCTTTGTTATATATTGATTGCAGTAGTCATCAAAACTAATCAGGATAAAACTACCTGCATTTTGAAATTGATATACTTTTTTATAAATAAATAAAACTTTAACTCATAACAAAAATTACACAATTATAAAATACCAATACTATACATCTTCTATATTTTAAATTATCAAATATAATATCTCTTTAATATATAATTAATAATCAATTGAAAATTTAATAAAAATAATATTCAATTAAAAATAATTAAAAATATATATTAAAACCTTTCCAGAACAACATTGACATTCATACTGTAAATTCTGTAAACGAAATTGACGATGAATTTGAATATTCTTAGTCATTGGAAAACTCAAAACTTAATTATATTATAAATAATTAAATTATTATATTATAATATTATAGTTTTTTTAATAATTAGTTTTTATTTTATTCAAAATTATTTACTATTTTATTATTAGTGAATCAAAAATTTCAAACTACGCTTACACAATAATAATAATAATAAACACATGAATATATGTTGGGATAGTCGAGGCTGTCAGTTTTCACGTCCCTCCAACCAATATCGAATCGTGCAACGGCTGCTCTGCAACATATAATGTACTATGTAAAATTGTAACTTTAGAAATATTCAACTTCTTCAAGGAGGTTCGCCCTACCCTGAAAAAACAATAATAATAATTTAAAACTGAAAACTGATACGCAATTCAAAATGATACCAAATTTAAATGGAAAGCCACGTTGAATTTAACAAATAATAAAATCTCAACCCGTACCATTGAGATTTTTTTTTAAATTTATTAACCTGGGAGAATGACCATTCTGTGGAATCTCGAAAGAGATCATTATTAATTGATATAATAATAATATATTAAAATGGTTATAATTGAAATAGTTGACAAATGTTTATAGCAATAATTGTCTACTATTTGTAAGGGTAAGAGTTTGAAAATGGAGGGTTCTGAAGGAGGTAACGTAGGACGGAAGAATCGGGTGTGGATCCCGGCCGGATAGGGGCGGAAGCAGTGGAGAGTTAGAAAAAAGGAGAAGGAGGAAGCCTTAGGTAGGATAGGATTTTTATTTATGGATGGTATATACAAAGAAAATATAAATAGAGTTAAGTTATTAAATTTAAATCTTTTAAAAAAAATATTTTTTAAATGAAATATTATTAAAATTAATTATTAATAATAAAATTAATTAAATACTTATTTAGTTTAAATAATAATCATTTTAAAAAAATATATTTTAATTTAATTACTTAATTTGGTTGAGGAAATGATGTTATTAATTTTTATTTAGTTCAATTTTCAGTAAATATTATTATTACTAGTTTAAATAAATAAAAAAATTTTCAAAAAATCCATTTTTTTTTTAATATATAAAAAATACTCATATTTCAATAATTTATAGTTAAAATCTCATATTATTATATATTATATATATATATATATTAATGATGATTGTTATTATATTGTTTTTTTTCTAAATTGGTCTACTTTTATATTTATACAAAAAAGTTACAGCGAGGTCACTGCCTCGAGAGTTCATGTGATGAAGTTGGCAAAGAGCAAAAAAAACTTGATTGCCTGACTGTGGAACCGGCCAAAAACCTTACATCAGAGAAATTAGTACCAAGGGACACATAACAATCCAGAAGGACTCGAGACTCTGATTCATACAATGATATCGGACTGAGTTGAGCACTGCTTTTCAAGAATCGATTTTGACACATACAGAAACATAAACAGACCCTGACCTGAATCATAGACAGAAGCCTGAAACAGGCATGAACACTGAAAAACGAAAAGAAGGAGAACTTCGGCTTCAGAGGTAGAACCAAAAAACCTGAGACGCTGACCGGTTCAATCTGCATCCAAATTGTCCTGAGTTCGTGGAGTCAGATGAATGATCCACTGAACTTGAGGGCTCTCCTCTCACAGGCTCGCTTGGGCCAGCACTGGCTTCAGTGCGCAGTGTAGGCACTCCTTCGGAGACATGGCGCTAGGTGGCAATTTGACTTACCTGCCTCTGTGCTACAGGAACCGCATGTTGAAAAGCTCCCGAACCTGGAACATTCTCACATTTTTCGATAGTCACCGAGACGATGAAAGTGGAATTGGCCAGAGAACATGGAATGCGGAAGCGGGCTGTGGGATGCATATTATGTCTATAGTCTCCGCCTCTGTCTTGCCCCCTTCCCCTGCCCCTGCCGCGTCTGGTCGCTGTATTGAACGATGCATCCTCATAGGGGTCCAGAGAAGTGAAGGAGCGCTGGCAGGTGGCGCACCCACGCGAACCCCCGCGCCTGCTTACCATTCTCAGCCTTTCTCTTGGCATAATTATGGGATGAGGACTGGTGAACGGAAGATGGAGGGCAGAGAAACGACTGAGAGGCGTATGTGCAGAGTAAGCCAGAGACTGAGCTCGAAAAAAGCTGTGAATGCCGGGAGCCGGAACAGAATGGAGGCTGAACATTATGAAAGCACAAATAGCACAGCAGAGACAGACAAACATGGAAGAGCGGACAACATGCACTAGAGCAGATGGGCAGAAGGTGGACGAGCTATCCCGCCGAGGGTCACCCATAACAACATCTATGCGGAATGAGCTGAGCGCCATCGCGCTAAGAACAATAAGCTGGGACGGAAGCGTTATTGCTGCCATAAATGGACCAGTGCGAAGCCGGCTAGCCAGCCCATAGCTGTTACAACTGGCGCGGTAGGGCTGCCACTTGCCCTCCTCGCGCGCCTCCAACGTACCGTCCTGGCCGTCAATCACCCGCATCCGGGAGATGTTATTATGATTGTTATAAAGACAACTCGGTTATAATTTCTATTTAAGTTCAATTCCCCAGGAATATTGTTGTTCACTAGCTTTCTAAATAAATAAAAATACTCAAGGTTTTCTATCCCATTTTTATTTTTTTTTATATATAATTCATAAATTTCATATTTCAATAATTTATATTTAAAATCCATATTCAACATTATAATATATATATATAATATATATATATAACTAATCATATTCACATGTTAGTTTATATATATATGAATTGAATAGTAAATTATTCAATATTATTCAATATTATTTAATTCATATGGGATGGGAGATGCTTCTTATAACATAATTGAGGCCTACACTTGAATGCAAGGTTTGAGATTAACCATTTAATTGGCAAAATGGTTTTGAAGATAACAATGGTCCATAATCTCTTAGTTTAGTCTTAGAATGGGAAAAAGAGAGCTACTATAATTTGTATTTTTCAAGTGTTTTGGGAGAATAAACAAAAAGCCACCTTTATAAAAAAGGGGGTCATTAGCATTATTGGTAAAGAATATTTACCTATTTCATAATCATTTTAGCATGAAAACCAAGCCATTAACAGAGGGGGTCATTAGCATTATTGGTAAACAATATTTACGCATTCCATAATCATTTCAACATAAAGACCAAGCCAATAACAAGGATTAAGGAGTCAAATGGATCAACATAAGGCAAATCAATTATATAGCATTAGAATTTATGACAAGAGACTTGAGTCTCCTTTTCAAACTATAAGATTCATGACTTCGCATGATTGTGAACTTTGCCAAGGCTTTTTCTCTTCTCGCAATGGGATTATGGATCGTTGGAATGCAATGTGACTATGGAGGCTTTAATTGCTCAGTGGGTGAGGAAATTCTGGCTAAGTATGTTTGCTCATTTGGAGTGATCTATTTGTTTGGTTTAGTGTTTTTGAGCATTAATGAACCCCCACCCCTATGATCTTCAAGACAAAGGGAGTCTTTATTTGTTATGTTTGTTGCTTCAATGGAAGTAATGTTGGTGTTTCTTTGTTATGTTCCAAATGTTCTTCTATTTCTGTCTCAATTTGATGTGAATTTGGATACATATTTGTTCCAGGAAAGTAGCATTGTCTTTGCCATGGAAGGATATAACATTCTCTACGCTTCAAAGAGTTGAAAGGTGTTGAGTTCAGAGTATTGTTTAGGTCTTGAGGACTTTGATGTTTTTTATGTTCTTTCCTTTGGAAGAGGTTTGATTTCTTGGCATTCTATGACTCCACCCATATCTCTTTAGATGCATGTATTGTAGCCTTGTTTGATTCCTCCTTTGATACATAGAATTTACACAATTATTTTGTGTATCTTGGTTAACATGGTATCTACAGGTAATTAGAAGAACTTTTTCCTTTGATTCATTATGGAATACCAAGAATTGAAGGAGAACAAAGGGGTATTAGAAACCATGAAGAATTCATTCATTCTAACAAAACATTATTTTTTACATCCAAGACAAAAATTCATGAAAATGAACAAGAAGTAGTCACTCAAGTTGCAATATTCATGGGCATACTTGTCCAACAAAAGTGTCAAATGGCAATCCAAGTGACTGAATGTGATATGCTTCAGAAGATGGTTATCAATCTAAGTAAGCGACGTCTATGGCTCCAAATCAAGTGTAGTTTGTAAATTCAAATTGTGGTGGACCAAAGGACAAAAAGGTGATGCATCATCTTGTTGATGATAAGGATATTGCAAAATTGGATTCAGACACAATCAATGCAGCAATAAAAGAACTAGCCAATAGACATACATTTTTTCAAGTTTTTATGTTTTATAAAGTTCTTAGTATTTCAAGTTTATTTTACAAAATGTGTAGCACTCAAAAAAACTTGAAAATTTTTCACTCTGATATAATTAGACTTGTTTCTAGGTTAACTTGCAATTTCACTTTTTGTAAATGTATGACAAGTTTGAAAGAGTCCTAGGTATAGTTATGTTGCATCTATGTTGCAATTTTTTTTATTAATACAAATCTCTCAATCACAATGTTTTAGTCTATCTATTATAAGCTTTGGAGTTTTCCTATGCATATTTTCTCATTGAATTTGCCCATAATTGGGTAAAGATTTGTTGGAATCACGAGTTTGAGTTGTGAACTCTCCACAATTCAAGTGCTCCAAAAGCTTTTCATTGTGTTGAATCCACATATTTGAATTGTGAACTCCCCGTGATTCAAGTGCTCCAAAAGAATTTCATGTTGTTGAATCCATATATACAATGAAAAACACATTCTAAACAACAAACAATAATTTTACCAAAAAATTATTTCTACAAATTCAAAGCAAAATTTTTAAAACAATACCAATTAAAATTATATACATAGTTTATAAATAAATTACTCAAAATAATGATGAATTAAATATTTTACAATTAATTGAATATAATATAAGTAGTTGAGAAGAAAAGTTATTCTTTAAGTTATTCTTAATTTTATGAGTAATAGGTTAAGTGGTTAATAAATTATATTATGAAAAAAATTAACCTTTACTTTTTAAATAGGAAAAAAATACTTAATAAAATATTTAAAATTTTAATAAATTTTTTAATTTATAAATAATTATATCATAATTCTAATTATAATAAATTAAATAATATTCCCCCCAATTTCTATTTCTTATGCAATCTTGCACGCCTTAAAATAAATTTTATATTTTAAATTTATTTTTATTTTTAATGGAAAAGAAGTATAGTTATCCCCATTTATTGATTTGACCTACAAAAATCATATTATTAAAAAACAATAAGATATACACCAATATAAAGATAAAGAGGGGAAAAGGAAACGATAGACTAAAAAAGGTTTATGAATTTCCTCTTAGGGAAAAAGGAAAAGATAGCGTAAAAAGGGTTTATGAATTTATGTTAAAAAATAGAATAGAATATAAAAATGAAAAAAAGAATTTCTGAGTTTCAATGTATTTTTTAATTCGTTGTGCTTCTCTTAACATACAAGATAAACAATATCATTGGTTTGAAGAAGTTAGACGAAATTATTATTAGTTGAAAGAAGCTAGGCATCATAAATGGATAGCGTGTATCACTAAAATAGCTTTTTAAGTGACATCTAATTAAATATATAGATATCTTGTATCTTTGAATTAGTGTTTGAGTTAGTGTAAGAGGGGTGTTCTTATTTGTAAATTATATATTGTATTAAATTTTATTTAAGGGAAATTTTTTAGGAAGAAAAAATAAAAAAAAAATTATTAGATAAAAAGTTGTTATATAGTTATGTTTATATTATATATGTAAAAATGATTTTGAAATATATTGTATATTGTATATGTTTTAGGACGTTATAATTCAAATTTGGTTATTATGTCAAAAACTTTCGTGAGAGAAATTGTTGAAATAAAATAAAGGCACTCAAGCCTATTATGAAAAAACTCAACATGGAACATAATCATAAGTCCAAAATGTGCCATGAAAATCAAAAGGGGTTTGAAAAAAACCCTAGAGGGTAAAAACCCACACTATATAATACCTATGGATAGACTGCCAGGTACCCATCACGCCCAAAAACAGGGTTGCATAGAAACCCACCATTCCCAGAAACACGGTTGCATAGAAAGAGGGGCCAAAAACCCCCATAGGAACCCCAAATGCAGGGGAGAGGCCTGAGAAATCCCTATTGTGTGCAAAAGCGACCATCACATGTAAGGAGAAACCCTGTTATGTATAGCGCTCGCCAAAGAAGAGGAGTCTGTATCGATTCTCCTCGGTGAAGGACAATAGCCGCGGTGACCTCCACCTTCACACGTTATTTATTAGGTAGTCATTTCTTCCTGCGCCTTTAATCTCCTTGTTAGTCGCCACAACGGACCTCACAACTTTTGGTATCTTTGCCACGGTCAGAGGTGTGACCAAATCGACATCCTCTAAACATGTTGCATCGGAAAAAGCCTCCTTGGACCGCCATTTTGATATATGTCAAAACCCTGGAAACACTTGCATAAAACCCTCGAAGCCTCTGATATCTCAAACCCTTGGCACTCTCAAGTCCCCTCACTCTCACAGAAAACCCTTACAGTTAACCCTCCCACGTAGGTTTCAAATCTATCGACCCTTGGCACTCTCAAGTCCCCTCACTCTCACCAATGATTAACTTTACTTTAGGGGAGTTGAACTTTAGTTGACAACCAAACATTCCATCGTTTTCGCCTTTAAAATATAATTGAGTATATTTTTTTTTAATTATTAAATAATATAAAAATTTAGATATTTTTCTTATTCAATAAATATAAATGTAATTAAGGTTATAAATTATGAGTGTGTTTTTGGATCCATTTAAATATGTATTTCCTTGCTATCTTTGCAATTTTAAGGTTTTCATCTTGATTGTTCATTATATTTATTTGGAAGATGGGTAAGCAAGGTGGGTGGTGGTTTTATAGTTGGATAGATTGGCACGTGTGTTTTTTATTGTGTTTCTATGTTGTTGTTTAATTTTTAATAATATTAGTTTAATTTTTATTTTTTTATTGGATAAAGATTTTATATATTGCTTTTGTTAATTGTGTAAAGGTTAAAGTAGGTTTTTTTTGGTAAGTTAATTAATTATTTATATAGGAAATATAATCATTCTCTGAGATATTATTTTGAGTTGTTTGTACAAAGTATATTATTAAGTAAGACTCGTGTTTCACAAGCATTAGTTAGAATGATCAAATTTTTCATGATACTAAATAATTCATTTAGTACGCATTGCATTAGGTGAAGCTTATAGGGGTGAAGTAAGATTAAAACTATCAAATTGAATCACAATGCATCAATCATCGCCTTTGAGTCTTGCAAAGTGTGCTTACTATGGAGTTTTTCTAACGGTCAAGTCCACTTAGGTTGCTACCCCTTTTACAAAACCTTAACAAGTATCGTGTTTTATGGACTATTCATTTAGAGCACTCTTGGCTCTTTAATTTAGGCAACTATTACAATGGACAATCCCTCTTGCGGACAAGAGAAATCTCCCTAGATCCTAAATGGAAACTATAAACAATCATGACGAATGAACTAACTCTTTCCCTAAGTTGAATTTGTTTGAATTATAAGCAGTCTAGCTAATTGATAGGTCTCTTACCAGTTTCATGAAATTCCTTATGAAGATCCCTAGTTGTGACTTGATGTAGCTCTTCAATGCTTGATAGGACCTGCAAACATAAACCATAAAAAGGATCAAAAACACATGTGATATAATAATTCAAA
>APFE030205972.1:120876-150815 GCA_000404065.3 Pinus taeda | reverse complement strand
ACAATGTCATGGGTGAATTCCATGGCTGGATAAATACCATGGGTGGATGAATACCATGGGTGGATTCCACTTACAATCCCATGGGTAAATTCCATGGGTGAATGAATACTATGGGTGGATGAATACCATGGGTGGATGCCATTTTCCATTCAGATCATACTCTAGTTGAAAGTTCCTTTCGGGGTCTTTTATTGAAGTTGAGTAGGTATGGGAAAAGTTGGGAAGGTCCAGTTTTATGCCTTATTTTTCTAGGGGTTTCTCAAATGCAGGTGGGCCAGCGTTTGGCATCTCACAAAGGGCAAGATAGGATTTTAGCAGGGATTTTCAAGTTGAGCTAGTAAGGGAAGAGGTAGAATGGTCTGGTTTTGAGCCTTAGTTTTCTAAGGGTATCTCACCTAATTTTGAGTAAGGTGGGATAGGGTATGGAAACTCTTAGAGGGTGGAAGAGACTTTTAGTGGGGGTTTCCTAGTTAAGCTAATAGGGGTTAATTTTGAAGGACTCTCAAATTGTGTAAATTATGGGAGTGCTTCCATGGAGACCTATGACAGTGCAAGGGGAAGGACCAGGGTGTACACTCAGACACGGTGAACCCCAATAGCTTATTCAAGCCTAGAGGTTATGCCAAGGGCTAAAAAAAGTGAAAGAGAGTAAAATGTACTAGGGTAAAATATGAACTAGAGGATTTGGTTCTTGCAGAAGGAGTACAATTTGGGGACGCTATGGAATTCACTGTAGAAAAGCTTCATGTATGTGTAAAGACAGTGTAGGATAAGTATCTCAAAGAGTTGCTAGTGGTCAGAACTCTCAAGAGGGGATGGTTTTCATTAAGATTCAACTTCGTGGAAGATGCAAACTAGGTGTTATGCAAAACATGGTGCATTGATTCATCACTAGTCTTATTGAAGAAATGGAGTCCTCTTTTCAATGCTAGCAAAGAAAATCTGCGGTTTGGCTCGATGGGTGAGGCTCCTAGGTTTTCCCATGTAGTTTTGATCTCAGGATATATTCATATTATCAAGGATAAATAGGGATCTTTTGTGGAGGTGGATAGATCCTATGAAGAAAAATAATGGAAATTTCTAGAATTATGGTCAATCTGCATATGCAAGAGGGTTTTATTTAACTTTTAATATTACTTATTGAGGGTTATTCCAAAAACAGATTATGGACTATGAGGGAATTCCATTCAAATGTTGTAGGTGCGACAAAGCAAATCACATTCTAAAGGATTTCTCATTTCCCTACTGTGATATGGCCTGGTTAACATTTCCCCCTTTTGTAAATAATTGTAATTATTTTAAAATGGTTGAGAAAGGGACACTGATTCCATTACATGAGGAAGAGGGTTGCTTGAGGAAATGATTGTCTTTTAAAACTGAGTCCTGGTTGGATGAAGGGATTTATTGTGACAATTATGCATTCAATGTAACTAAAAGAGGAATAACTAGTCCAAGTGTCCTTCAACTCAAATAACAAGCAAAGAAAAGGAAAAAATTTAAGAGCAACAAGGGTTGTGTTGTCAAGATGTGATTGTTGTGTGACTTGTATGAAGAACAAGGTAGTTAATTCGTTAGGTGACGAGGATATTTTCATTAAGGAATACATGCCCCATATTTCTCTCACGTGTACACAAGTCATGAAGTATTGGCAACAAATAGGATGTTTAGAGCTATTTTGTGTGGGGGAATGCAAAGTTGGGAGAGAGAGATCAAGTGGTCTTTGGAACTGAATCAAATCCTTGAAAAAGGATCATATGTGAGGAACCTTTTAAGAAAATATTGTTGTGTAAACGGTTTAGACAATATGGCTTGCTTGTAAAGCTGAAGAAACTATAGTTCTTGTGATGACTAAAAGAACCACAGGAGCTTCCCTGGGATAAAACTCTAGTTCTTGACTCATTAATGAACCACCTAGAGAGTGATTTATTTACCATTGACAATTTCACCACTGATGAACCTTCTTGATAGTGGCCTCTCTTCTCCTAGAAGTGAGCTGGGATTCTCTGTATTGTGAAATGTTGGCATGAATGTATGTAAGGATGAACTATGAGTGTTGTAATGAGATTAACTAGTGGATGAAGGAAACCATGGCCTTATGACATCTTATTTTCATTGTTTTTGTTGGTAGAAAGCACCTATAAGCACCCCACCCCAGGCTTGTGAATTTGGCTTAGGGGTGAGAATTGCAAGTAAGGCTTGACTACAATGGTATATTGCTGGGTGGAGAGTTGAAGTCTTAATCCCATTTATTGATCACATTTTAATAACATAAGTATATTCAAGCCTTTATGCATGTATTTTTATGCATATGATTAATTTGTTGGGTTTAATGCTTATGACGATATTGGTTCATTTTTTTGGTTGATTCTTATGGAATAATTACGAATGTGAATTCTTGTACAATGTTAAAGATATAAGCCATGAACAAGGAATGGTTCATCCCTGGAGGACTAATATACTCATGATTTCCTATGATTAATATATTTACTTATCGTACATTGGCATCAGGTAATTATTTTACTCAAGTAAATGGCCAGGGAGGTCAAATTGGCATGAAAATGTATTGCAAGTGCCCAAAATATAATCTTAGGAATGTTTTATTCATGTATTCATCGAGAGTCTACAAATTGGTTAAGAATGGAATGTGTGTTGAGAGATGGGTAGATCTCTATGATATTATCATTTTTTTGCTTTGTTGAAGAAATGGTTCAACTCTTGTCCTTACTTGAAGCTTGAAACTAATCTAATTAGTTGAGCATGAAGAGGAAATATTTTCTATTGAAATTCTCTCTCCTTTTTTTTTAATGACATGCGCAACTGGCTTTTTCATATGGTTGGTGTTTATATATTTAAGCTCATGAGAGACATTGCAACTTGTGTATATATATGTGTGTTTTTAAATAACTATACACTCGTTGGTTGGGCCGAAGCTGTTGTAATATTAAGAGGGATAACTCCAATGGGATGCCATATAAAACCTTCAGTGTAATGGCACTAGCCCTAGATTTAGGTCCAATTTCCCATAAAACCCACTGAATTGAACCTATGCGTGTTTATAGACAATGTGGCGAGTGGGACTGAGCCTTGATACTTTAAAAATGGTTATTCATGAGAATATAAAAATATTCTTATAATTTTCGGCTAAGAGCTTTAACAAAGATGAGTTGAAGCATGCAGGTGGAGCACAGAGGATCCATTATTATTATTATTTTAAGGCCCAACAATAAGTCTAGGTTATTAACCATGTGGTCATAACACATAACCAAGCATGAGGCTAGTGTAATGAAGGGACAATATTAAATCTGAGAAATCGACAACCAAGAAACATCCTGAGATGATGTATGCCTAGGGCTTACATCTCGAAAGCCCACAAGAGGTTGCACAAGAGAAACACCCAGGCTGACAAGGACCAAGATGGCGTGGTAGAGCCTACATCACAACGGTGGCCAAGATGATGTAGAGGACATGCATTATCTGACGGAGGAACTAGTGCCCAAGTAAAGCGGGCCTATCATGGCATTAGGTGGTTTAAGGTGGGCCTACATAGATGGTAATTCTATCACAACAGTTGATAATAGTATTTCTATCCCATAGTCTATCTCTCAGAGGTAACCATGCACAATCTTCAAGGGAGAATAGGTTGACCTAGCACTAGGCTACTGTGGTGTCGACTATGCTAGATACCACCAACATATAAGGGGGTCTCTCCGATGTGAAGTCCCAATTAAACCTCACACCCTTTGGAGTAGGATCCCCATATGGAGTATCAACCTGACCACCATAACTCAATGTTTTTCCTTAGTTGCAATGAATAACATAAGAGAGTATGCACATAACCTTTCAAAAGGAGGCCTTCACGAGAGGGGAGACAACATCGAGTCTCTAAAAGGAAACTAATAGTGCTATCTTAAGAGATGAACATGAGAACAACACAAGATTCATTAGTTATCTAGTGAAGTAGTTCACATAGACATAACGATCATTAAAGAAAGTACAACACACATCCAACAAGAATAGCACCAAAGCCAATGAAATAGTTCAATTTCTTTAGTACATGTCAACATATCATATACTGCAAACATGTAAAGTATAATCTGACAACATTCACGATACATGCATAAAAGTATGTTTGCCCAATGATCTTCTAATTATTAAGTGAAAGATCCAAGTACATAGTTACAATGGTGAGACATTAGCTCCAATAGTGGAGCATTAAGTCACTTCTTGCTTCTCCAAATAATGATCTTCTCTCATATGACAAGCTAGATAATCCAAGGCTATCTTTTCAAAGTCTAAGAGGTTTCTTCCTTTAGCACCACCTTGCCATATTTAGGTGGTACACCTACCAATTAAGTTCACCCATGAAAAGGAAAGATCAATTTGGAAATAATCTATTCTACCCCTACTTTACTCATGGAAGAAGTTGATTGTGATGAGCCTATGTGAGGGCTAAGAAAAAAAGGCTTGTTGATAATTTCATAATTGAGATTAGTTGTGGTTTAGGGAGGACACCATTGCTCACTAGGAATGCACAATGTGCTATAAGGAGGGTCTCTTCAGGTTCCAACATAGTGAGAAAGTATAAGGGACAAGGTTGATGAGCCTTTTGAGTGAAACGACACAGTGCTCAGGGCTCAAGGAATAAGGAGACAGTGATAGCATAGTTTAGATTCCTAATGGCTATGGGAGGACCTCAATGTGCACTAGAACTACTCAATTCATTGAGGGAGACCAGTTATAATAAGGCATGGTGCAGTGATGGGATTCATTCGGTAGGGAAGGTAATATTAGGCATTGTACCTATGAAATGTGTAGTGCTTGAGGGTCAGGCTTCCATGCTAGCATAGTTAAGGGTTGCAGTAGATCAGAGGTGGACTCATTGTCCACTAGAAATGTGAACTAAGCTGAGGAAGGCTCACTATAAGAGAGAGTTGTGTAGTTAGCTAAAGAAAGCAACAAAAAGTCAAGTGACTTTTCCAGGAGGATTCTCACTACATTGTGAAGGAGAGGGAGCCTATGTATTGTGCAGTTTATCATTGAAAGGAGATGGAGAAGTCCTTGCTATCAACTAGAAATTATCCATGTTCTATACAAGGCATAACTGATTAGAGCTCAGTGAAGTGTTTCAGTACAAGAAATAAGGGTTAGTGACTATGCTTTGAAGGTTCTGAATGCACAATGAAAGGAGCTGACCTAAGAAAATATCTAGTGCTTAAGTTCATAGGAAAAGGTTTCATCAATGAAGCTCATGGATAGGGAGTTCTAATCACTTGGTGAAATATTAAACCCTTCATAACTTGCATTGGGCAAGAGGACCAAGAAGAGATTTATAATGGTTGAGTGTGGGCCGAGTAGAGTGAGAGAAAGAAACCCATTCGAATGAGACTCAAATGCATATCACACACATGAATTCCATCAATACAAGCCAGGGAAATGCACAGGATTTAAAATGAGTGATCACACCTTGACATGATAGAAAAACAACCTTATTTCTAAGTGTGATAGTTAAAATGTAGCATTGCGACACTTAGAATACAAGTTGTGACACAAGTGTCAATTAGGACAAGAAAGTGCACTAAGCTACAAGAATCTAGCTATCACACATTATCATGATATATAGGACCATCTAATGTGGAATAGTGCTCTAGAAGTGCCTCTAGTGATGTGCGAAGGTGGGATGCATACATGAGTTCAAAAGTTGAAAGTGACACTTGCAGCAACAAGAAAAAGTGAAAAAGGCCCTTGCAAAAGTTTAAAAAAAATGAAAGTGACGCATGCAAAAGTTAACGAAAATGAAAGTGACACATGAAAAAGTTAAAGAAAATGAAAGTGACACATGCAAAAGTGAAGATAAAGTGACAACAACATTTTTAAAAATGAAAGTAAGAAAAAAGGACAGCCATGAAAGTGAAAGCGATAGATGAGAATACTCATTGGAATAGTAGTACAATTGCAGCCAAAGTGAGAGAGACTTTCAATGGAGAGTGCACATTGATCGTCAACATATGTTGCACAATACACTACTACATAGTCACTATCAATAGTAATTATGCAAGACTTACATTCAGGAGTTGTGCAATACCTATCTAAGATTGCGTAAAAATACATTCATTTATAAATTATTTGAGGAATGAGCATGTATGAGAAAGTGATTTTGATACTTAGAATATGAGAAGAAGAATAAAAAATCAATTGACCATGAAGGGACCATGGAATGACAGATCACAAGATCCTATTTAGGCTCCAAAATTCAAATGTAGGAAAATCTTTAGAGGGTGTTTGATGGAGAATCAACACTTGGCGACACACTGGTAGAACTCCAGATTCTATGTTTAGGTGCTCTACCAAATTCTTGGTTTTCAAGTTCTCAGATAGTATTCTGAACTTTCAGGCCCTTTGCATATTGTTGAAAAGAATTGGTGTTTTTGTCCCCACTCTTAAGCTAGAGCATTCTTCTCTTGAGATGCCACATCTCCTCCTTGTTTTCCAAATTTTTCCTCTTGCTTGTTTCAAGATGGATCACTCTTTGTTTAGATTTGTTTGAGATGTATCCCCATCTTTTCAGGTCTTCTAATATTTCCAATTACACTTATATATATTTAAGTTTGACCTCATCCTTTTTCTTTTTTTTTTCACAGCCCAGGAAATGGTTTTTTGTTTTAATATTTCCAAATTTTTAGAAAATTTTAAGGCTATCGAATTATCAACCTTATGATCATTATTGGACCGGTTTTCTACTACCAAAATTTGGAAATATTCCTATTTTAGCCATGAGGAGTTGAATTTGAAAGGGATTCCTAGTGTGAATTCCAAAAAGATTAGGTGGTGATCAAATTCACCTCCCCACCCAATCCATTGACGGAACAAGGGGATGTGCTCAATAAGGGAGTCAACTATTAGGAAACAATCGATTCTTCTAGAAATTATAGCCTCCCCATTCCACTTATTCCTCCATGTGGGATTATTTTTAACCAAACCAATATCATAGAGACCAATCTCTTTGATTTTATGAGACAAATAGTCTAAAAGAGGGTTTAGATAGGCACGAGTGCCTGAAATTTTTGATAACCCAATAAAGAAGTTTAAGTCACCTCTTATCACTAGGTTTTGATCCTTCATAAAGGATTGACCCAAAAGAGAGTCCCAAAAACCCATCCTCTCCTGGTAAGGAGCATAGATTTTCATAACCTTTAGTGCCATCCCTACCTCAGTTGAAAATATATCTACCCCCAACTCCAAATTAAAGCCTTGCGCTAATAAAAGTTTTATTGATCTCAAATATCCCTAGTGCATGGCCTCCATACCTTCCCTACACATCAAATGCTACAAAATTCCATTCCATCAAAAGATAGTTGAAAGCCCAAGAGATAGAGTTGCAGTGACTCAAGGATTCTTGCAGGAATATAATGTCAATGTTTGCTAACTTTACCAATTTCTTTAGCACTAGTTTTTTAGGGGCATTATCCAAACCCCGATAGTTGAAAGATAAGCAGATCATAATGGAACATGGGTAGGGGTTGACACTAATCTATGCACCTCGAGGATGGTAGATTGTTGGGCCATGGTTACCTCATAGTTGGAAATTTTCTTAGCTTTAGATAATAATTTTTTCAGCCCCATACCTTACTAAAATTGTTAGTTGACATGATAGTGTGTGACACATATTTTGATAATGAGTAGAGAAAGTAACCCAAATGGGAAGATGCCGAGGAAATAGAGGCTCAAATTCGGGATGGGTTGGGTGGAGTGAAAGAGGTAGTTTGTCGATAGGATAGGGCATACAATGGGATGGGGTTTGTTAGCTTGAGAGGCATAAGTTTTCTTACAAACATAATCCATTTCTAAATAGGAAATAAACATTTTTAAAGAAGAAATAGGAGGAACAAATCCTATAACTGGATTCTCGACTTCTAATGGGGGGATTACTGCCATAGGTACATATCTAGAACTTGAGGTGATTATTTTCATTCAGCCTGGCACCCCAAATCCATCATCTCGACTATGCCTTGAATGGTCCCTGTAGTCCTTGTGCGAAAAGTTATCTCATTCTATTCTATAGATGCTTGACCAACCTCTTTACGAAGATTGCAATGGGTATCAAAGTTGACATTCCTTTTCTTTTGATCTTCTTGATCACCTGGTTCCATCATCTCCACTCGGCCATCAGGAGTCCCTATAGTCCCTACGGGAAAAACTAGTTGGGTTTGTTCCGTAAATTCCTAACCAACCTCCTTATGAAGATTATCATGTGTATTTGAACTAACATTGCTCTTTCCTTTAAACCTGAGCAGACAATCCTCCATCAAATGGCCCACTTTGTGACAACATCGAGACCTATATAGGTTGCCCTCATAATCCATCTTCTATTTGTGGGTGGTACCTCTGAATCTTATATTGATGTCTGGATAAATGTATTCACTAGTACCAATGTTTACTAGGATTCGAGTGATGCCCATCCTCCCTGTAACTTCAAATGAATGGTCCAATTCTAAATAACCTCCTTGATGTTCCCTAATTATCTTGTGTCAAACCAATAATTCATAGGTAACCCTGGAAATCGAACCCAAAGCGCGACATTACCCAATTTTTCTCTTGTTGGGCGCGAGATCCCCCAAGGAAAGTTTTGGGGCTTAAAGCCCAGATTTTGGCCAAAAGATGTAAATCCAATGTAGAGACTCCACAATTTGTGGGCATGGAGCACGAAGTTGTAAATGAGTCATAGGGTTGTCCTCCCTCAATTTTTATTGTAATGTCGGCTATAGAGATCTACCCATGGTCCGCAGACCATGGGATTGTATAAATAGTGCAAGGCTCTAAGTTTTAAATCAGTCAATTGATGATCATGGAATAGGAGCATAGTGGACGATCTAAGTGTAGAGTCAAGTCTTTGGGTCATATAGTAGGAGAAGGCTTTGCAGCTGAGTGCGCAGAGGCCAAGTAGTCCATAGCTGAGTGTGTGGATTGTTATAGACATATTTTCGCACTGCAACCCCAATCACATATGTCCATAAAGCCAAGGGCTTATAAGTCCCTAAAAGTATTGTTTCATACCCTAGAGGAGCAAGGTTAGCTGATTACATCATCTCCCATAAGTTCTCCATGAAAAAATACTAAGAAATGGTTAAAATAAGACCATATAGACTGCTTAGAGCTAAGGGTACGATGCATCTCACCTGCCACATGCAAAAAGTATGATGCATACTGAAAAGCCCTTCTGTAGGATGTGATGAGTGAGAGCAGACAAATGGCAGAAGCCCTTTGCTAGGTGGAAACCCAGAGAATCTTCTAGAAGCTGCTCATTTGACACTTGCCTCTCTAAATTTGCTCAGGGATGAGTAAGAGATCATGAAATCTCCAAGTGGAACCAAGAACTATCAGAGAGATGACACTAATCAAAATCCTAGAAGTTGACTCACCTACCTGCAAACATCTATATATGGATCCCTCATCCTAGAGATCCAGAGGTTGGAATTTTGTATTTTGTAAGGAAGTGTTGTTGGTTTCTCTATGCAACATTGTATTATTGGATTATCTAGGCTTTTCATGAGGTGAAGAGGGCTTCCATGCTGGGAGGATGGCACTAGGTCAAACCAATGGGTTGTAATCCTCTCTTCTACTACTTCTATCAATAAAGCTATTTGAGTTTTCCTCCATATTCTTGTGTATCTCTGAATCTTGTATTGATATATGCATTTGTATGGTTAATATACATTTGATCCTATATTTTTTATGGTTATAGATCTCTATGCTTTGATGGTATCATGCTGCTTTGACTCTATAGGTGTTCTTTGAAGCAGGACAAGTGAGGAAGGAGTGGCGAAGTTCTGTCAAAGGGGAAAGGAAACAAGAAAGGAGCCAAGAGAAAGACTAAGGTTGGTACTCTCTGCTTCTTTCTCATCTATCTCTCATAAAGGAAAACACAAGTAAATTTAGTTTGTTTATTTGTAAGATAGCTACCTGTCTTAGTGGGACTAGCAGCTCTGAATGGACACTAGTTTTCCCGATAACAAAATGGCGACTCTGTTGGGGAGCGAATAGCTTGTTTGCTTGTTTATATTTGTTTTCCTTATAAACTACAGATGGAGCCTGAAGTTAAGCCAGCTAGCCTTCGAACTGCATTTGCTATGCAAGTGCAAAGTAGATCAATGTGAATTCAGTTTATCTCTGGGTTTTGTTTATAAACTGAACAACTGACTTGCAAACAACCTAAGTGCCCTGGTGGCGGCTCAAGTAACCTCATTAGATCAACCCCTATACTTTATGTTTACTGAATATCATTGGCTTAGCCTAAATCCTTGAACTAAGCTGCAAACTGTGAGCAAAAACCAAAGCCCAGTCTCATCCCTAGACCATCGCACTATCTCCTTTTGACAGTCTGGATTCATCCCACCTCCCATGTTCTATAGGTGAGATGCATCTCTGTTTCCCTATGTTACAGGTGCGATGATAAAATAAGACTGTTTCTGCCTCCAGATTTTGGTTTTTTCTTCATTGTCTTCAGCTTTATTCAGGAGTTTTG
The DNA here is from genome assembly GCA_000404065.3 of Pinus taeda. Classification (NCBI taxonomy): domain Eukaryota; kingdom Viridiplantae; phylum Streptophyta; class Pinopsida; order Pinales; family Pinaceae; genus Pinus; species Pinus taeda. Next base: position 140,296 of record APFE030205972.1, on the reverse strand, counting down.
TTGTCTGTGATTAGTATACCACTGTTGAAACTCCCTTCCTTTGCATTATTCAGCCTCCATTGCACAAAGAATTGTGAATGTGTTTATGTATTTTTCGCCATTTATAGTTCTCTTTTGCAAACGGTAGCTTAATCGAACTGTCGTATTTTGATTTGAAAGTGTCGCATGTGTCGTTTTCAGTCAAAGAAAAGAATCCTTCTCTTTTTGATAGTCAATTACACTATTACTCTTGTATTTGATTTGAATTAATAGTATTTCAACTGTCGAAAGCAGTTTTCAATTCAAAATCACAAAGTGTCGTCCTTGTCCTCCTTTCGTCTTTTGAAAAGAAATTTGTTAGTACTGTTGCTTTGAAAGAAAAATAGTTTAGATTTGTACTTAGCATTTTTTTTTTCATTCACACATTAAGAAAGGGGAAAAAAAGTACATGCATGTGCATTTGTATTTAGACTCCTTGTTGATATTGATTTAGGACAGTGCATCTAGTGTGTGCTCTCTGCTCTATGTTGAAATATTTCTATCTCTTTGCTTAGTAGCTAGGATTTTCATTGCAAAAAGAAGAGTAAACGACTGTTTATCATCTTAGATTGCATATTTAGGAATTGCATATCTACATCACGCGGTGAACCTTAAAGGCAAACTTCTTAAGAAAGATCAACTATAAAATAAATTCAATGACCATAAAAATGCTTTGGAACCTAACGCACAACATGTAGAATTCTAGGCTAGAGACATATTCCGACATCATAAAGCCTCGTAACTGTCGCTTTCATCATAGGTTGGGTGATTCCTCCTCTTTGAGATGACAAGTGCCAGTACGGACCTGTGCTCCCACGTACCATTGAGTATATATTGGGAGACCACAATAAGCTATATCATTTATCCTTAGGAAGCCGTGTCTGCCACCCTATCGATCGCAATGCACTGAACACAACATTCGCGAAGATTGATTACCGTACCGTAAAAAGTATTCTGTAGTTTTGCGGTTGGTTTGGTAATCCCTTTGTCTAGATTTCCAGAGTAGTCACTTTCGTTCCTTTTCAGACTCCTTAAAACAAAAGGTCCATCTAAGCACTTGCCACTTCAAGCTCATTAAAAATCAAAGGCGACTAGAGTCATCTTTAGCTTTTTCTCGACTCTTAAAAATTGAAAAAGCAACTTGTGTCAAAGCGTCATAAAATTTATTTTAATCAGAAAAATGTCACTGTTCCCTCGTTGGTCTTAGGTTGAGATAATGGAGTCCACCAATCAAGGATTTCCCCTTGGGGGGAATCCTAGTCCCTTCTCGTCTTGGGGAGATGTTGGTGCACCTCATAGGCCACATTATCCCTTCCAGGACTAAAAATTGGCTTGCTAGTATGGTTTTTCTCAATCTCTGTCATTCAAAACACCGTGATTCCTGAGTAAGCATATCAACAGCGAGATGATACTAGAGTTACCCCCCAACCTTCTACTTCATTTGTTTCTCCCTCTCCTTCTTCCTCTTCACTTGGTGAAGCTAATGAAACTAGAAACTAAGTAACTGAGAAGAAGAAGAAAGGGAAGTAGAAGAAGAAGAAGAAGCCAACGGCGAAAGGGGGGAACCATGCATCATTTGGTGAAAATCCACACACTGCACCATCCAAGCCTAAATCTCGATGTGGCATTTGCAAAGGGGACCACTATCATTGAGATTGCCCCTGAATCCCATGGATCTTAAGGGACTGGTCTCCCTGCTTGCACAATCTGGTGTCCTCAACCTCTAACGATCATGTTGAAAGTACACCGTCAACTAGTGAAAGCGAAGTTAATGGACAGAAAGGAAGATCTAAATTCCTTGCAGACTATGTGAGGGCAATAACAAATAAGTGTTTTGATTTATTATCAAATAATTTATTTTAAAAGATTCAATATTATGATAAATCTATATAAAAATTGACACAGTCAAATAAAAAACCCTTTTTAATAATAAAGAATTTAAAACTTAAACAAAGGAAACCATCCATATTATGCTTATGAGGTTTCAATTCAAATGCAGAAACACTTGCAAAATAACCCTCAAAAGGGGAATAAAGGGTGTGAAATTCAAACCTAGAGAGGGAGCCATTCATACTCTCATTCATACTCTCACTACAGCATATCAGGTCTCAATTCTAGTGCACAAACACTTTCAATGTAACCATCAAAAAGATATTGGGGAAGCCAAGTCCATGACCGGTTGCTTAAACTATAAACCATCACCTCATTTCTTCCCATGAAACACACATAATCCCCTGCTCTTATAATCGTAGGCCAAGCCCGCAGGCCTAATCTTCCAAAGATCCTTAAAAATGGATGGAGGCAACTTTGTGATCTCCTTCCATTATATGGAGGAATGTAAGCCTATACACACACTCATCTTCTCGCTCCCAAATAATCACCTTCTATTTAGTTTTAATATTTGCAGCACCATAGTATATGAACCCCGTTACAAGAATCCACCACCCACACGAAAAGGCAATACATAGGCACCAGGCATGTCAGCGAATGGCACAAAAAAGAAAGTTTCATCTTTGATGTTGAAACCCATAATATGTGCCTGCTTCGCCGTCTCTTTTGTGAAACAATAGAAGAAACCCTTACTAAAAACGTAAATATATAATTTTTTCAACAAAAAGTTAAATATGTCTTATAGAAATGCTAACTTAGTTTAAATATAGTTAAATAAAATATATATTATTGTTAAATATGTTATTTCTATTATTAATTTTTACTATATACATGATTAAAGTAAAAGACAATAAAAGAAAGACTACTATTGATAAATGTGTCATAGAATTAAAGGTTTTCATCACCAAGACCATCCATGTATATGAATCAAAGATTATCAATGGATGGAGAGAAAATTTTACATTAATGTTGAATGGTAATAACTAATTTAATTTTGTGTTTTCACCATCATTTAATTTTAGTTACAATTTTAAGGTACTATAAATTTTCAAAAAAAAATCCATTAATAAAATAATGAAAATTATCTCACCCTTATTATTATTTTCTTCTTGCATTTAATAGAACTACTTTGACCAAAAGAAAAAAGAAAAAACTAAAGTTTAGAGGATTATTAGTTGTGGGTTTGTTATCTAGGTGGAATTCTCCTTGAATTCTCCTTACAACAAATAGTATCAATATCCCAATGTTATAATGAGAGTTTTGTTCCAAAAATATCTCTTATCTTGACCATAAAACAAACTGTGTCAATGTCCAAGGTTATCATGGAAATTTTGTTCCAAATAACTTTATTCTTAGCATCATCACATCATCATTACAAAAAACTTGAATTATTTAAAATTCATAATATTTGATAATACCGGAACTATGCCCTATCATACTTATAAATAATGATTAATTACATTAAATATTAACTATTAATTACATTAAATAGTCGTGTAAACGCCTTTTCCAGAAGCGTGTTTTTTGGTGGATTTTTCTCCATAACGACACCCTCATCTTGTTGTTAGAAATTTCACGGATGGCCACCATAACATGGAGCAATGCATTCCTTTATGATTATTTCAGACGTCGGACGTCCTTTCCACAGTGGGGTCGTACTCCACTGCTAGAAAGCATCTTGAATTTAGTCGTCGGGACCGACGTGCCCACTTAGTTCCACAGTGATGTCAAGATTCGAGAGCCAACAACAATTAGTCTTAACTTATCGAGGAAACTTGACTTGACGTCGCCTACAATCCTTCATACTCAACAGCTAGCCAGCAGGGGGAGTGAATGGGAATGGGAAAATTAAAATCCCGGTTCAATGCATTCCTTTATGATTTCAGACAGTAAACAACAGTCCATTCTTGAATTCAATGAGGGTAGAGGACACACCATCATTTAATATGTAGATTAGAAAAAATGGGTTTAACATTACCAACGCGACGCGTGAAATTTCACATCTCATTTTGACCTATCTCTATGATTTTAATTTTTTTTTGATATATCTATATATATATATATATATAATTTGATTTGATTTTGTGTTTTCATTTATATCAGCTAAATACAATTTATAAATAAATATTATTATTAAACTTGCATAATTATTTTTGGTAAAGTAATATTGATTTTTTTATTCCTTATTTTCTTATTTTCAACTAGTTTGTTTCTTAGAAATTTACCTAGATTAAGTTACAAGCCTTTCTTATGATGGGAACTCATATAATCAATGGGAAGTGTAAACCTCAAACTCAAAAGAAAAACACTATAAATAAAATCAAATCACTCTTATAATGCAGGGAAGTTAATTAATGTCGCTCACTTTCAATGGTCAACATGTGAATGGATAAAAAAACAAGCATTTTTTGCTTTTCGGCTCTCTCCAATCAAGGGGGTAAGAATTTTCAAATATACCAAAAGAAGCGATCACACGAATACAACCACATCATCATCCTATTTCCCATTCTCACTAAGAATGACTTCTCACATCAAAATTTAGCACTATACATGTCGTCATATACAATGCTTAATTATTAACTTTGACTTTATGTCAAAACTTCAACTCATCTCTTCAAAAGATTCATCCCCAACACTACATCTTCACAGAAACTTCAACTAATCTCTTCAAAAGATTCATCCCCAACACTACATCTTCGCAGTTCACTTTGACTAGCACACGCAATTCTGAAACACTATAACAACCTTCTGTGGTGAATGTGATCAAAGAAGGTATGCAACCTGACATTGTCTCATTGCTAAACCTTTGACATAAGCCTTGAAAATTTCCATGCCCACCATATTGATCCATGAATGATGTAAAAGTTGGGATTGTTACAAATACCACATAAACACGAAAGTTGTTGATAATTCTAGATACAATAGTTCTAGCAACAAAAATAAGTTGATCATTATGCTAAAGTTGGACATCATTTACATGAGAGGGCATTTGAAAATGTCCTACAAATGTGCACCTAGAATTAAAGGAATTATTAGAAACTAAGTAGCTTTGGATCGTTTTTGTCACAATTCAAAAAATTCTCAATCTTTAATCACCATAAAAAAAAAAGGCTACTATCACTAGATAGAGTTTAGGCACATAAGGTTCCACTCTACAATTAGTAGTATAACAATTCGTAGATAAACTATGTAGCAGTATAAGAATACATAGATAAATTATCTTTACATGCCAACTTTAATTTCACCTGCGAGAATTTTCTAGTATGCTTGACATATGAGATTCCTTAGATGTAAATGTAACTGAATTCATCGAAAGTGGTCTCAACAAGGCCCGTATTTCAGGCCTCAATCTAATGGAATAACATCTCTTATTGCAATAGACACCCAACTTGAGAGGTACTAACTGATGATGAAAGGAAACGCACAACTCTGCCTTTATTCTTTGACCTGGAACAAGACGGAGAATCTCTTGCATAGAAATGATTTTTGGTGATTCTAATGAAACCACAAGTCTCCAATACAATCTAGATTTTACACGTTAGCCCTAGCCCAGGCTTAAGAAGACTGCAACACATTAAAAGATTTAACAGAAAAAAAAAATAAAAAAATAATAAATAAATAATAAAAATAAAAAATAAAAAATCCATATATGCAACAATATTATGTGGAAACATGGAGAAGAGAGTGAGAATGTGTGTATGTGTGTTAAAGGGGGAATCCATATATTTAAATACCTACATCAAAATATCCTTGAACTATAGCTTGAAACTAAATATTTTCCAATAGACTTCAAGCTCAGAAGCTTATTGATCATGTACTTTTATCATTGGTGCTCCAGTTTCCGCAGAAGACTCTATTGACTCATCACCTTTAACAACAACGTTAAAAATTACATTTGTTGAACGATTATAGAAAAAGACGAACACCGACTATAAATGGTGAATAAATTGATTGTTCATTAGAGAATTCATACATGACATTCATAACATCGCTATTTGTGAAATCTAAAAGTGTATACTTCCTTAGCTCTCTTTCCACAGTTCTTATAGACATGTTGGCATATCCAGACATTATAGATTATTTTGCAGTTGAAAAAGGGCCAGGGACACGAAATTTTGGCCCTATAGCGATGACTCTAATTCATCATGTCATCAACATTATACTGTAAAAAACTGTAGACGGATCATAGTGATCAACATATGATAAAGAGATTAGTGGCTCGACATGTCTTTTGTCCTCACCTTTTCTCTTTCCTTCTACATCTTTACTCGATTTATCATTTGACTCAAAATATTTCAACTTCACAAAAGATTTTCTAGTCAAGTTGGTTAGTGAATGTCTTAACCTAGCCTTCCACATAATTTCAAGGTTTGAGCCTTCACTAACATTTCATTGATCAATTTCTTGATCAGATCCACTTTCAAGGCCCTGCAAACTTCCTTCACGAAAAGGATCCATCGGAAGACAAATATGTATTATCATTTATATCAATGGAACTATCTTGATCATTGTCCTTATCCTTTCCTTTTAATATAGTAGGTTTCCTAACCTCATTGGTCTCATGGATGTGAATCTAGCACAAACTACTTGGTTTTGGTAAAGGTCTATAACTTGGAGTGGTGTCTTGGACAATGTCAGAATGAGAACCAAGCAAGAAAACCCAAGAATTTCTTCGTGGATGAAATAATGCAGTCTACTTTGGAAAAAGAAGAAAATGTTTTGCAAGTGCAAGGAACACGTTTGCATGAAGCTCCTATTGTGAAAGGGATGTTTCACCAACGTCATGTTTTATAGATTTTCCTTGATATTTTTTTGATTCAATAGCCTTAGACCTAGATAAATCAAGTAATATAATGTGTTCTCCTTCTTTGGAAGTTTATGGAGCTTGATTCCTTCACCAAAACCAACAATAGATAAATAAGGTTCTAAAATATTTTTGAGCATATGTGCTTGATCTCGAACGTCATAGCTTAAGTCACATATTCCCATGTCAAGTACATAGTTTTCCACCAACAATATATTGTTTCGATCAACAACCAAGGAATGCAAAAATACCCGCACAAATGGGTTTTCTTGATATATGGACCATCTATATATTACTTATTTAACATTCTATAGAAACATTACAACCAAGCTACCAAGTGCATCTGATAGTGTGAACCTGAACTATGGTATATAACACTTAGTGACTAAAGATTCATAACAATACATTAGATATACAAATCAAAGACTCTTGATGACTTGTTAAATTGCAAATGATTTGACAAATCATGTTTTTCCATCTTTCCAAATATATCATGAGACCATGTTTTCACACATCTAAGAAAAATTTGGAATCTGGATGGTATAAAGACATTCATTATATTGGGTTCACAAAGAGGTAGATATAAAACAAACTTCTTTGTTTCCTACAGTTACTCCTATGTAAGAGAAAAAAGGCCCTTATGTAAGAGAGGGAAAGGGATGGAAGTACAGATAGGATTGGCCAAGGAACCATGAACGAGAGGTTGTTGCAAAGAACTTCATATCAGGACCCAAATTGTAGGAATCTTGTTTACATTGCTCACATTTCCAACATGATATTCTAGGCTCCAAAGCTACACAGTCACCAAGAACGAAGTATTTCATGTCACTACCAATCTCCTCAATTATTCAAGCACACTCATGACTAATTGCCATTAGTTCTTTTATAATAACGTCTTCACACTGTAACATCTGCAACCAAAACCAAGAAAAATAGTTTTTTAAGTAAAATTATGGACTGCTAAAGCAACTTCCATTAGTTGAGTGTCTTATAACTTAAACACATGACTTAATTAGTTCAAAAAATGAAAACTACCATAAGGGATTACTATCCATGAAATCACAAATTCCTAAATAAATTCTCTCTTTCTACCTAGCACACAAGAAAATTATTAGTCTACAAAGAGAACATAATGATGCATAAGGAACCGATATGTGATGGTCACTAATTTCCTTTTCCAGTGGTCTTCAACCATCATGAACAGGATCTAGGCCTCTTACAATAGGTTTCCATCCATCTTTCTCTTTAAAAATGATATATAATCAATCTAGATCTATCTTCATTTCATCTTCATCTTAATCAAGAAGAGGAATCAAATCCGTGGACATGTAAGCCCTTTTGATGAAGTAAAAACAATTGTGTAAAAATTTACACTTAAAATAATTTCATATGTAATATTACTTGATAAATCTGGGATTAACTTCTGCTACTTGATAAATCTGGGATTAATAAGTTAAGTTAGATATATCTCTCTTCATATATATATTTAATATGAAAAGTAAAAATAACACCAACATTACACTCATTGATGAATACACTTATAACGCACCCCATACTAAAATGTAAAATGTGAATTTGGATACAAATAATGTTACAGCCAATTGAAAGACATCTTCCCCTACTAGGCTATATGATACACCTTTCAGCACAACCAAAGTTATAGTCAATGACTCCTGACACAACTGCCCCATACTAGGGAATATGATGTACCCCTGAGAACAACTCAAATTACACTCTTTCATGCATGATGCAGTTCCCCATACTAGACTGTAAAATGGTCTATTTGATCTCTACTAGGATCTACAATTGGAGGATCTATATTTGATTTTCTTCGCAACACCCATAAGCAGGTGGGCCCAACCAAAGGAGCCTCATACCCAATCGAACCAACTATCGAGGCTTGACCCTAATAGACCCAAGGAGAATTGAACCTTCACCTCATGATAGAGGGCCAATGACTTGGCAGTGGCTTTAGCCAGCTAGGCTACCCATTAGGGATAAATGGAGGACATTATGCAACCAGCTCCCAAAATAGAAGAAAAGATAGATCAACGACTTAAAAATTAGCCTCTTCGAGGGGGCAACCTCCTTTAAATTACACAAATGAAAAATTCTTGGATGATATAAATGACAAGACCTCCTTTGTATATATAGGAGTCTAAGGGGTCCCAATACAATAAGAGCCTACATAACAATAATATTGTAGGGGCACAACACTAACAATAGTGGGCTTCTATGGGGCACAATAATAACAACATGGGGACTACATGGGCATAATAATATAATAAGAGGGTTGCACTAATAATAATAAGTGGTTACACTAGTAGCATAGCGACCTAACATGTCCCTCTCCTTAAAAATTGTTGTACTCAACACTTGAGTAGTTATGGATGCTTTTGTATAAAATTCTCATCCTCCCATGTGGAATCTTCAGCGGGTATGTTCTTCCACTTGATGAGATACTCTGAAATTGATCGATTTCGTAGTTGTCAATTTCTTGTTTCTATGACTGCTTTAGGATCCAATATGATTTTTCCTTCCTCGTCAAGTGCTGGCAATATTGTTTGAACTAGGATCTTCTCACCTATAACCTTCTTTAAGCATGAAACATGGAAAACAAGGTGCACTCGAGAAGATGCATGAAGCTCCAATTTGTATGCCATAGTACCAATTTTTTGTAACACCTTATATAGACCATAATACTTTGGTGATAATTTATCATCCTTCTTAGCTTGCTCGAGGGACATTTGTTTGTATGGTTGTAGTCATAGAAATATCCAGTCACCTACATCAAAACTCCTTTCGCTACGGTGTTGATATGCATGTTGTTTCATTCTCTTATGTGCCAAAGTGAGGTTTTGCTTTAAGAGTTTTAGAAGTTGATGTTGATTCTCGATGTGATATTCTATTGCTTGAACCTTAGAATTTTCTTTTAAAGTTGATGTGATGGACGGTGGATGATATCCATAAAGTGCCATAAATGGGGTCATTTTTTATGCGGTATGGAAGGAAGTGTTATGCCACCATTCAGATAGAGGCAACCACTTGACCCATTGTGTCTATTTATCATATACAAAGAAACGAAGATATCCTTCCAAACATTTGTTCACTATCTTAGTTTGGCCATCAAATTGAGGGTGATAAGATGATATATGAGCTAATTGAGTACCTAGACAAGAAAATAATTTTGTCCAAAAATTTCCAATGAAAATGGGATCTCTGTCGCTTACAATAATCTTTGGGTTTCCATGTAGCTTTTGAATTTTTTTCATAAATGCAGTAGCAACTGTACCTTCTTTAAATGGATGAGATAATGCACAAAATTGTGCATACTTGGTAAGTCTATCAACTACCGCCATGATGACACTCTTTCCTTAGGACGTGGTAAACCTATGATAAAATCCATGGAAACCTCCTCCCAACGTTGACTTGGAATGGATAAAGGTTGTAACAGACCTAGGGTCTTAATTTTCTCAACTTCATTTTGTTGGAAAACCAAACATTCTCCCACAAACTTTTGAGTATCATATTTAAGGCCATCCCAAAAAAAATATTTCTTAAACGTGTGGTAGTTTTTAAAAAATCCTGAGTGCCCTCCTAAGGGAGAGGTGCGCAATTCCAAAAGAATCTTTTGTTTGAGTTGGGAATTCTTAGAGAGGTATAAGTGATCTTTGTACCATAATGAATCATTTTTCCAACTAAGTGTATCATATGTACTGGGATCTTGCTACAAATTTTGAATGAATGCCCATACTTATTTGTTATTCTTCCATTCATCCCTTGCTTCGTTTATCAAATTTGGTTGGATAATAGAAATGGCACAAAACAATGCTTCCACATCCTCATCCTTTCTTGAGAGTGCATCTGCAACAACATTTTTCTTCCCTTTTTGTAGATGATTTCAAATTCATAACCCAACATCTTTGTGACCCATTTTTGTTGCTCTCCTAAAGATATTCTTTGTTCTAAAAACTATTTAAGACTATCATGTTCCATTTTTACCTTGAAGTTTCTTCCCATTAGGTAAGGTCGTCATTTCTTAAGTGCATGTAGTATTTCCAACATTTCCTTCTCATAAATAGATTTGTGTAAATACTTTCCTTTGATTGGATGAATTTCGAAAGTAATGGGTCTTTCTTCTTGCACTAAAATAGCACCAATTCCATTTCCCAAGGCCTCACATTCCAGAATAAAGGTTTTTTGGAATTCTGGCATAGCTAAGATCGGTGCTTGGCACATTGCATGTTTAATAAGTTCAATGGCCTTCGTTGCTTCTAGAGTCCAAGAAAATGCATCTTCCTTTAGTAATGTTGTTATAGGTGCTGCTATTCTCCCATAATTCTTAACAAACTTGCGATAATACCCTGTCAACCTGAGAAATCCTTACAGATGCTTTATGGATGTGAGGATTTTCCATTCCTTAATGGCTTTAATTTTGCTAGGGTCTAGCTTAACACCTTCATGAGATACAATATGACCGAGATATTCTACCTCTTGTACTCCAAAGAAACATTTGAGGTTTTTGCATATAATTGTTTCTCCTTCAATAGTTTGAGAACCCTATCAACATGTTGAACACGATCCTTCCAAGAATTGTTGTGGATTAGTATATCATCAAAAAATAGTAACAAGAATTTTCTAAGGGTTTGAAAACGGAATTCATTAAACCTTGAAATGTAGAAGGTGTAGTGGTAAGTCCAAAAGGCATGACCAAAAATTCATAATGACCCTCGTGAGTTCTAAATTCTCTTTTTGGAATGTCTTTAGTCTTTATTTTGATTTGATGATACATGAACGAAGATCCAACTTGGTGAAGTAAATTGCTCCATCTAATTCATCCGATAATTCATCAATGACAGGAATGGGAAATTTATCTTTAATAGTGAGCCTATTGAACTCCCTATAATTCGGACACAAGCACCATGATCCATCCTTCTTGTGTACAAATACTACTGGAGTAGAGAAATAAATTTGACTAGGTTGAATTATACCAACCTCTACCATTTTTGCAACCATATGTTCAATTTCACTCTTTTGGGCATATGGATATCTGTAAGGCCTGATGTTTGGGGGAACACTTCCCGGAATCACATGAACAACATGGTCATGATCACGAATAGGTGGGAGGAATTTGGGAGTCTCAAATACCTTGGAATGATTATCTAAAACTTTTTGGAGATCTCGAGAAGTGTTAGGTAAAATTGACTCAGTTTTTGTGTCAAGGTTGACCTTGTTAAATAGTAGTGGTTTTGGGCGCATGGTATAGTGTACCCATGGTATTATGGTATGTGGTATTGCATGTAATGGAGCCTATAAAAGGCAGGGAATACTTCATTGTAATGTAGGCCTAGAGGTCAGTGGTGAAGGCTCACTTGGCTAGATTGGCCAGGGTTTTGGCCAATGCTAATGACATATCATTAGGTTGGGTTTTTCCCTAGATTTGGGGTTTTATTGGATAAATATTATGTTTATAATATTTATGTGTATTGTTTTTGGTTATTTTATTATTCATCTCTATAAATCTCGGTAAATCTCAATAATAATGTATCTCTGTGTTGTAAATTTCTTAACAAGAAATAGATGATTTCGATGTGGGAACTTCTAGTGAACATAATTATGCAATTATACCCTTTTGTTCCTTCTTTAGAAGATTTATCATATTACTAGAGATGATTATATTTGTGGGTTTCCCTGCGATAACCCTTAATTCAAATTCCTTTCCTTCCCAAAAAAAATTCAAGAAAAGTTTTGATAATTAAAAGCTATCATACCCAAAGATTGTAGCCATTGGACTCCTAGTACAACATCAACACCACCGATTGGAATGGAAAGAATTGAACTATTCAGTACATATTCTCCCATGGATAGCTTGATATTATGGCACTTTCCAGAGAAATTTATGGTTCCTTCATTTGCAACCATAACTTGACACTCCAGTGTTGGATATAGGAAGCAATTCAATTCCTTGGCTATCTTACAATGAATAAAATTATGGGTACTACACAAATAAATCAACACTATTACATTTTTCTTCTTGATATTTCCTTCTATCTTGAGAGTTTGAGGAAAGGTAATTCCTTCCAATGCATTACAAGATATGGTTGGATTCATTTCTTCTTTCTCGAAGGGTTGGTTCTTGGTGTATATCCTCTTCTATTGACATTTCTTGTTCCTTTTCTTCCTCCTCTTCACAATCTATGTAAAATAATTTCTTCTCAGCACACTTATGACATTTAGTGTATTTTCTATCAAAACTGTAACAAATCCCTTTCACTCTTTTTTCTTCCAAATTTTGTGGTGTCAACCTTGTAGGTTATGGAAAGGTAGAGACAACAACACTTCCATCTTTATAGTTGTGAGTGGTAGGCTTCCTTGTTGCCATAATTTTGTTTTCAATTTTTCTTTCCAACTTGAATGCCTTCTCCAATGAATCAGGTTCCCAAAGGTGAACCTCTTATTGGATGTTATCCTTTAAATTCCCTATGAACACATCAATTCTATGCTCCTCTAGAATATCTTTTACCCTTATATTCAATTTTTTGATCCTCAATGTTCTCCACCATTGAACCCTTTTGTTTGACATTTATCAATTGGCTAAAGGTGTTTCTTTTTGTATCCTCATAATGTGTTATCATTTCCACCATAAAAATTTACCAAGTGAAAAATTGTTTATGAGAGAAAAGAGATCAATACCATACAAACTGATTGGGTTCTAAATATAAAGTTGCAATGTGTACCTTTTGTGTGTTTTACACATTATGGAGATTGAAATATTGCTCCATATGTTGTATCCATGTTATGGGATCCTTGCCATAAAACTTCCTCATATCAATCTTTGGAACATGGTTGGTCTTCAATGCAACATTAGATTCTATGGAATCACGATTAACATTTCTTTTCTTCTCATCATGAGTTTCCTCTACAACCTTTTCACCATTAGGAAGCATTTCTTGAAGCAACTTTCCCAAACCTCCTTCCAAACCTTCCATGTCTTTCTTCAAATCTTCAATGTTTACTTCTAAACCATCCATCTTAGATTCCACTCCATCCATCTTAGCTTCCTTGCCTTTCTTTAAGCCATCCATCTTAGCTTCTGTTACTTTTTGTGAGAGTGAAATTTGTTGCACTTGGTCTCGTAATTTTGATATATCATGTTGCATTTCTTCCTCTTCTTCATGAGTCATGGTAGATATTTTAGGTTGCCTACTAGGTGTTTCCGTTTTATTTCTTCGTGGCATCAATTAATGATAATTATGCTTCACTATTCCCTTTGAATTACTTCAAACTAAATTTTCAAACCAAATTTATAAAAAGAGACTACACACCTTTTTTCGCTTTGTAGGAGCTTGAGATTGGATCTATTGTACCTCTGTAATTTTGAATCTCCAAGGTTTAAAATTGTGTCTTATGGTAGCCCTCTGAGTCCTCTTTCCAACCCTACAAGTCAGATCTAGATGGGATTCTCTAAGAAAGATTTATTCCAAATATCCCACAATAGCCTCATTATAGACTAGTTTAGTAGCGTGTACGTAGTTTCACATGTCAATGTTTCGATCTTCGGACCTCGAAATGATACACAGAAAGATAGAGTTTGTCCTCTTTCTGTCATGTTTTACAAAATTTGAATCTGATGCCGAAGAGAAATTTATGATGATTTACCCAAGTTCACATGTTTGGGATCGAATTACGGAGCCTACAAAAACCCTAACTTCCTTAGTTAATATCTCCAAAAATATAGTGAGACAAGATCTCAAATTTGGTCACAAGGTTAAAAAATATTTCTTCTCAATGGGTTTTTATTTCAACTTCTGACACATTGTAAAAAAATTATGGTGAAAGTTCCACGATGACCTATTTGAGATGGAATTTTGGAACCTGCAAAAACCCTAACTTTCTCAGCTCATATCTCCGAAAATATAGCGCGCCAAGATTTTAAATTTGGACACAAGGTTTAGAATGATTTCGGCTCAAATGGGTTTTAATTTACGCTTCTGAAACTTCGCAGCAAATGTTTTTAAAGCGAAAATACCACAATGACCTGTTTGAAGCAGCGAAACCCTAAAATCTAAAGCTTTGATACCAAATGTTATGCAACCAACTCCCAAAATAGAAGACATGATAGAACATCGATTTAAAAGTCACCCTCTTCGAGGGGGAAACCTCATTTAGATTACACAAATGAAAATTTCTTGGATGCTACAAATGACAAGACGTCCATTCTATGCATAAGAGTCTAAGGAGTCTCAATATAATAAGAGCCTACATAACAATAATATTGTAGGGGCACAATAATATAATAAGGGGGTTGCACTAATAACAATAAGGGGTTACACTAGTAGTATAGGGACCTAACAGAGGATCTTGATATCTTGCTATTGAATCTGATTCTAACCCTATGGTGATAGATGTGACTCCTTAGGAGGTCCTATCGCACTATGGGATAGATCCTAGGACTTTAGGGGTGGCCTTAGTTATTAAAGATATAGAGCTAGGTACATTTTGGATAGATAGGATGTGCATGTCAACCATGATATACAGTATGTCATGATATCAATATTAAGGGAGTATAATGTGCATATAGTTGCAATTAGCTGACACAGTTCCACATGATTGACGGTAGAATGTGCATCTAGTTGCAATTAGATGGCATAGTTTACCATGCTAGACAATAGAATGTGCATCTCGCTATAATTAGATGGAAACCATACATTTTACTCAATTTATATTAGATCATACAAATAATATATACTACATATTAGATCATCCAAATAATACATAGTACATATCCATTGATGGGTTGATCCTTATTTTAACATGCTTTAAGAGCTATGCAGTCTGTCTACAAGTCCCCTACACCTTGGTGATGAATGCTCAATATCTGATACAAATATACTCATATTACTATTATGTGTAAAATGGAAAAGAGAGAGACATTATCCCTTACTTATGGAAATCATTTTAAAACCCCCTAAACCTAGTTGTATTGAGGTTATATAACTATTCCCTTTCTTTGCAGTGGGTGAAATGAACCACACAAATATAAAGAAGGCATTTAACATATCAGGAAACATAGACAGGAAACCATTAACAAAAAATCATTATCTCACAAGTTGAAATTCCATTATGCAATTTTTGGAAAATTGGAGAATTATCCATTCATAACTAAGAAACTTATAA
Organism: Pinus taeda; assembly: GCA_000404065.3. Classification (NCBI taxonomy): domain Eukaryota; kingdom Viridiplantae; phylum Streptophyta; class Pinopsida; order Pinales; family Pinaceae; genus Pinus; species Pinus taeda. The sequence continues at coordinate 124,407 of APFE030205972.1, read as the reverse complement.
TGATGTGTTCAGTGAGGCCCGAATTCCAAAAATCCTCGATCAAATTCTGAATAAATTTATTTTTCTATTATAGGATTTCTTATAAACCTGATGGCTCTTGAACTATGTTAAAAATAGACATAAACAAAAACACATACCCTCAAATAGTGGAAGTCATTGTCGTAGATACCGATAACCTTCATGCGCACCTTCGCATCATGAGGACCTACAACAACATGCAGTTAAATATTCATTAATTAATCAATCTCTATAAGGTTCCCATGAGTTATAATGATGGGCCAAGAAGAACAAAGTAGCAACTTACCAAGAGGGGGAAGTTTAAAGGGTTGGATGTGAAGAGTGTTTATTCTAGTGAGCCATGAACCCATATTGTCACCTTCTTCATTTTTGTTATCTTCAAACATTAATCCTTCCCCATTTATTCTCCTTTGGTTAGATGATCAATTGAAGATAAATAGGCACAAAAGATTATATATGATAAATTTTTTATAGAAGAACCTTGTAAATTTTTCTCCAAAACGTAATTCAATCAGTTTGGGATAAATATTTTTTCACGTCCATCTCATAGTTTTTAACCCCGTATAGAACTTACCTGCAAGAGAATTCTTAAAAGAAGAAAATAAACAATCGAGTGAGCATAAAACATAAAATATATATACACAAAGATTTCACCCTGGATCCCAAAACCGGGACTACCAGATTTATTTTTCATTATATTCCTTTCAATGTTACAACACATATATATGCATGCCAAACAATCCATAAACCCAAATCCATTAACCCTAGATTAGAACATAACCATAGTTACCTTGACCGGACCTAAAAAATACCATGGATAGAAAACCATCATGCCCAAAACCATGTGAAAAACCCATGCACAACAACATAGGTAGGTCCACCCACCTAATATAGGGTCCAAAAAAATTCCCAGGCCACTGCCACCCCCTGCATACCCCCAACAAGGGGGGCAGTGACCCCCCATGACCCCCCAACAATGCCTGACGCAACGTACAAGGGGGCTATTGCCCCCTTATGACCCCCCCATGTGTGAGGTAGTCATGTAAAGAATATAACACAACCCAACATTCTCCTAGTTGTTGTTTTCTTTCCAAAGGGGAGCTTAGTCATTGATCCAACCCTACAACTCCCATTATTTCTCTACACCAAGAGAACTTCTAAGTGCTCAAAGACTTTGTCAATGCATCTGCAATATTCTTCAAAATGTCCACCTTTACGAGAAACGCCTTTTTGTCGTCAACCATGTCCCTCACAGAGTGATACTAAACATCAATGTGCTTTGCCTTTGAATGATAAGTAGGGTTCTTTGCCAATAAAATTTCACTTTGGTCGGTTGATCCTTAGCCTTGACTTCATGCTTGTGTTTCCTTTATAGGTAAACGCATGCAACTGATAGTACATTGTCCCTGCCTTTAATCTCAACTGGGTCTTTCTTATAATAGACATGCATGAGTTTCTGATCAGAGAATCTTCAATTAACTGAGTAGCACTAGTTGCATGCATGCATGCATCAACTGATTGATAAATCTCTATTAATTCCATGAACAATTTGGAACTAATTTAACTAGTCTTAACTCAGTACACTGAGTTAACTAATTACAACTCAAATATAACTCAGTCTTATCTCCTTAATTAATGGATAACTTCCTTAATATAAGGGATAACTATTTCTTGCCTTCACAAAGACTTCTAACTTGAATTTCTCCAACTAATTAATCTATAATGAATTAATTAATTATTTTTCAAGCAACTGGTGAGACGAAATTTGAATTTTAATTCAAGGACAAATTAAAATTGGCATATTCTATTTTTGGCATTTCTATTTTTAGCATTTCTTGTTGCTATTTTCAACATAATGTTGACTATGGAGAAGTAGAAAACATAGATGTATCTCATGACATACTTCCACAAACCACTCTAGACCAATCAAAACCTAGTACGATAGAGTAACGAGTAATGTATCGTGGAATACCATGACCTAAAAAGTTCAAGGGTGTGAAATACCAAGGGTCATGGTGAAGAGATCTAAATAGAAGTTCTGAAATGTCTATTTGATCACTTGTAAAAACTAATGTATGAGACCATTCTTCCTCTTCGTCTGAGGCAAGTTCTTCAATGCTAATAAGACCAAGAGGAAGACTATCAATGATAATCAGTTTTACACGCAATCAATGTAGAGGACCCAGAGTAGGGGCTATAGCAGCTGAAGGTGATTTAGACTCATAAATGTCAGACTCAGGCTCTTCGATATCTGGTTTAGTTAATTATGAATCTAAAACCTCTCCAGTATCTGATTTTGTTTGAATAAGTTAAGTAATTTTTAAATAAGTTTCTTTTGAGTGTGAAACTAATTTTGAGGTTGATCAAGTTTAGATTATGTCACTTCAGGTCCTAAAATAGTAGATGTTTTTGGTTGATTAAATTCAATTCATGTTGCAGGAGATTCTATAATAGTAGAAGTTTCAGGTTCTATTGTAGTCCAAGATCTTGATGATTTCGATTTTTCAGCTTTGATATTTTCTAACTGACTCGATGTATATTAAGGGGGTTGACCTACCATTCAACGTGATTTCTTTGGTAATTCAGCCACAATGAAATCTTTAATTAATGATTTACACATATCTAAATTACACCTAAAGTCTCTAAAAAGTAAAAACAACAAACAAAGTAACACAATCTAAAAATCTAGGAGTTCAAACCATACAAACTAAATTCTCACGAAGATCAATAAAACTACCTGGTGATGAAATCCAATGTCGCAAAGATCAAGGTGAAAAGATTTATAGATATGAGTGTTTGGAACTAGTTACCCTAACAACGTGCTTAATAAAACATTCCGGGGAAAGTAACTTTGCTTATACCATCTCGAGCAAAGATTACCCTCCAAAAATTCCAAGTGAGTCTAGTCAATGTATGTTCCAAGTACAGCAGGAACTTCCCTCTGTCGTCACCTTAGGTAGAGACCTAGGATTATGGTCACTAAATTTACCAACTACAACAATTTTATCAGGCGGGATAGTCGTAGATCAGACGTATACGCAATAGCAAAGTAACAAAGCTCAATCCCCTTGAAATATCTTGATCCAGGTGGATATTGATGGCCACCTACTAAGTCCACCTGGACCAGCCACCATTGTTTAGGTCAGCTTTTTAGTTTCCTTAATTATAGCATAGTTTACTATTTTTAGCAGTTTTTTGGGTCTTGAACTTCAAGAGCCGTTTTGAGGCCCTAAAGGACGTTTTTTGGTAAAAATGGGAGCAACGTGGGTCCATGGAGCAATGTTTCTCTTCCCAAAGTTGTAGTTCTTGGATAGATATTTCTAACGAGATATTGTGCGCGTCAAACAGAGATTGTATGCCAAAGTTACGACCCTGGGAAGTTGATGTGCCAATTTACCCAAACAAGGCCCATAGTTTGGCGTTTCATCTTCTAGAGTTAGGTTTTTGGATTTTTAGGGTTTTCCATTGTTTCTCAACAATAAATAGGCCTTCGAGCCTCATTGTAACACAGTT
>APFE030205972.1:74948-102756 GCA_000404065.3 Pinus taeda | reverse complement strand
ATATCTTCTATCGTTCCCAATGAGGAAGGATTGATTCCCACACTGGTTCAGATATGATCTCGTGCTTCTCCTTTAAGAGGAGCTTTCCCAGAGCATAGATGTAACAATTGGAATTTCTCCCTACCGCAAGATCGACTACTTGTTTATTTAAACTATCTTGGAGAGTTAATTACTCCCTACTCCAAGATACTAGCCTAAGCTATGTAGGTGAAAAGAGCCCTAGAAAATAAAAATATTGCTAGATGGATTTTAATTAAGCATTAATTTTATTGTTTGTTTCTTAATTCAATGGGTGCAGAGATGAAACTTTATGGTGTGAAGACTCGACTCCAAAACACTAAAAAATGCACCTAATATGATAACAATTCCTTTTCTTTTTCAACGAATTTCTAGCCAAGGAAGAGTTGAAAATGCAATGCTTTGAAAATCAAATCTTTCTCTTAACATACAACTGAAAGGAAACTTTTTTGTCTTTTTCAAAGAACTTTAAAAACGAGACTACTAATCACGCTCAGGGAAAATCCCTTTGCTTTTCAACAATCAAAAACTACAAGAACAGACAATTCTTTTTAGAGAGCTTTTAAGATTTCTAGAAAAACGCTAAAAGACTATTGAAAACAATTTTTTCAACAAGCCTATATAATCTCTATGAAAAACTCAAAACTATAGTGTGATCTTGAGATCTAAACAAAAAATGGATTGAAAAGAAACTTGAAATGTTTTTGAGGATGCTTAACTTAGTCTTTCAGCTAACTAAGGATCAATTTGTTCAGCTCAACAAACTAATCACAAACACCCAATTATGTTTTAATAAAAAATTAAAATCAAAACTTTCAATCAAGTTTAATCAAAGTTTTGCAAAAGAGACAAATGGAATCTAGCTCTCTTCAAGGATAGATTTCATAAGCTAGTCAAACTCAGCAAGAAGACTAGAGAGACCAGGGTGATCTAAGGCTCTAAGGCTTCTGATCTCTGAGCTACTACGAAGAACAAGCAAAAGTCAATCCAACAGGTAAAACTTCTAGAAAATCACTTCAAACAAGAATGCCAATGGAAACTAACTCACAAGGATCTTTTGTCAAGAAAAGTGCAGGTCTGGGCATAAACTAACAGCTATGGACAAAAACTAAACCTAACTGGGCAGATGGATCTTAGGTTTTTCAAACTTTTGACAGGGTCCACAGGCCCCTGATAGAACTAGGTGTGGTGTCGCTCTGTGTTACACTGTAACAGTGCGGATAGGTCTGCATTGTACCTAACGCAAAAGGTGCGGTCCTCTTCCAAAATTTTGAAAAATAAAAATCAAACCAAGATCTAACAAGTACCCAAACTCACACACATCAAGGCAAAATCAGAAACCAAAACTCAAGTTTCTCAAGTCAAAGCAAAGAAAAATAAAAAACCAATCCAAACCAGTCCCAAGCAGAGTCACCAATTTGTTGGCCGGATAAATCATTCTTGCAGACAAGACCGATCTCCCTAGTATCGAATGATATCTAGAAACAAAGAGCACAAGCAAATCTACTTTTGTATAAACATGTTTCAATTCATAAATGAAAACTAAGAGGTGTAACAGACCCTACCTCGGTCCAACACTTGTTTGTGGCAGCTTTATTCCAACAGCTTCAAGGAGTTCCTTTTCAATAACCTGCATACACAAACAAACACACATCAAAGAACACGTGCATAGATATTATAATAAAACATGTTCATTATGAAGATCAAAGAGCTCATAAAATAAACCATTAGAGATAGTTCATTGAGAAAAACAAACTTGATTGTATTAACTTTATGAATAAAAGAACCTTACAACCTTTGCCTTGATGTTGCACATGTTCTTTCCAGGGTCCAGCAGGAGTCTCCTCTACTTTTACAAGCCTCACTCACTTCCCAAATGACTTGAAAGGTATGTGATCTCTCCTCTCACAAGCTCAAAAAGGAAGTCTAATTTCCAGCAGCATTTACCCTCAAGAATCTTCAGCTTTCAACCTCCCATACAACCAACCCAATGCCTGAATTTATAGTGCAAATGGAGGAAGTTGCAGGTCCACCATTGAAGGGGTAAGTTCCTCCTTCAATGGGATAAGCACATCATATCATGGAGTTAGCTCCCTTAGTTATGGAATGGATGAACCAAGGTGGAGCAGACTTTCCAGCACAATATTCCTTCTAGACGTGTCTAGAAGTGATCCAAGATGAGTTTTTAAGAATGAACTCACGTCTTTTTAACTTTTACAGGGGTTCACACCCATTACTCAATAGACAGAGTAGTCAGGTTCACAGGAAACATGACCATTGGGTGCAGCACCACAGGCAATGTTAGGAGAAAGTGTGAAACCAGGATTTGAGATATTTTTAAGGTCTTTCTCCCATTTTCAAGGCTTGACATGAAGAGCTGAGGCTTAAGACTTGCAAAGGAGGTATGTATGAGTGTTGATGGATTCACACAAACTGTAGAAACTCATGGTGACAACTTTTTGTATAACAGGAAGGGACCAAGACATGCCAGAGTTTACCAATATTTTCCATACGCTTTGCACAAATTTAGGTATCAAGGATTCAGAGTAGGATCTGGTACTCAAATATCGTGGCTGCCTGCACAAGTACATCCAGGAAGAAATAGAATTCCTAAACATCTCCTCCCTCGACACGGCATACCGATATGCCGTCAAGGTGCAAAAGTTTAAATAGAAGAGGTGAGACTTTGGATCTACGAATCCGAAGCAAGGGAAAGGTGCCACCAAACCACAAAACAAAGGATGAAGCCAAGGTTGGGCAGCCCAAGACAACCCGCCAAAGCTGCAAGCAAAGAACAACACCATGAAGTCGAAAAAGGACACAGGAAAGTGGTGTGAGTTCCATAAGAGATCCACTCACAACACAAGTTTCGGGCCAAGCAGTCACTGGTGGCTGAGCTAAAGGTTTCAGAATCAGATGCATTTTCTGACTTCGAGTCAGAACCTGACAAGGGGAATGACAAAGGGAAGCAGATGATCGATGCGGAGCCCAACGCCACCGTTGCCACCATGAAGATCGAGAAGGAGGAACCCGAATATCCAGAGGAGGAGGAGCATCTCTTCCACTCCCAGATGTGGGTAGAGGGCTCCCTGCTACAGTTCATTTTCAATAGTGGGATGCAAAATAACCTCATTTTGGTAGAGGTCATGAAGTGGCTGGGCTTGCCAACCAAAACACATCCACAACCGTACACCATCGGGTGGCTTAACCAAGGACTGGATCTTCGCTTGAGTAAGTATTGTGGCCTTCCATACAACATCAAGCCCTTCACATATGAGGTATTGTGTGGCACTACTCCCCTTGAAGTTTGTGATGTATTATTAGGACAACCATACTTGTGGAAGTGACATGCTATGTATGAATCAAGGCCCCATGTTGTTATTGTTATTTTGGGAAATAAGGTGTACAGGATACCAGAAGTAACACTGCCTACTGCCATCTCTTTGATGACTGCAAAACAATGCAGTAAGATCATTTCCAAAACCGGGAAATTTGTTTTCCTAATGATACACCCTTAAGGAAAGAAGAAGACGATGGCCATGACCTCTAGACAAGGCCCCTCCGCACAACAACTACAGATGGAAAAGGTCATGGAGGAGTATGAGGACATCTTCACCTCCGCCATAGGGGTTCCTTTGTACTGTTAGGTCAAGCACTCCATCGATCTGACCCCAGGTGCGTCGCTGCCCAATGGACGAATCTATCGGCACTCCATTCTAGAGAATGATGAAATCAAGAGGTAGATTCAGGAGCTGCTATAGAAAGTTCACATCCGTCTGAGTTCATCACCCCGTGGGAGCCCGATCGTGTTGGTACAGAAGAAGGATGGGACTTGGAGACTCTGTATTTACTATCGGGTGCTAAACAAGATCACTATCCATAATAGGTACCTGATCCCATGGATTGATGACCTCTTGGACCAACTGAACGGGGAAAATATTTCAGCAAGATCAATTTGAAGTCAGGATATCGCCAGGTACCAATCGAACCCTCTGATTTGTGGAAGACTACCTTCAAAGCCAAGGAGGGCCTTTTCGAATGGTTGGTTATGCCTTTCGGATTGACGAATGCTCCTGCAACCTTCATGAGGCTAATGGATGACATCTTGTGGCCATTCAATAACTCATTTGTAGTGGTATACTTGGATGACATCTTAATCTTTAGCAAGATTTGGGAGGAGAACCTCCACCACATCTGACAAGTTCTCCAAACACTGCGGCAACACAAGTTATGTGCCAATCTAGAGAAATTCACTTTTGGCATGACCCAGGTTCAGTATCTGGGATACATAATTGATGAACAGGGGGTGCATGTGGATCCAGCCAAGATCCAAGTCATTCGAGATTGGTCATCTCCAACCACTCTGACAGAACTCCGCAGCTTTATAGGTCTTGCCAACTTCTGCCACAGGTTCATGTTGAGATTTTCTCATATCACTTGGCCCTTGAGTCAAGTCACCAAGGGAGGAGTGAAAGCAAAATTATTTTGGTCTGAATCTCAATAGAAGGCATTCACAGAGTTGAAAGATCGCCTCTGCACGACACCAAAATCACTAAGTCCACAACCTTACATCCTCAAACTGTTAGTGAGATAGAGGTTTTTAATAGGATGGTCATACACATTTTGCGCATGTACAACTCAAAGCATCGATGCACATGGGACGAGAGCCTCCTCTATGTTTAGCACAAATACAACTGGGCTCTTGACAGCTCAAGTGGCCACAACCCTTTTAAGGTGGGCTTTGGATTCCAGCCACTATGTCCCATTGATGTGGCCATGCCATTTGCAGCTACTCACATGCATTTTTCTCCTGTCCAGTCTGAAACAGATAAGGAAAACAGCTTCCTTGAACACATCCAAGATATTCGCCAACAGGTCCATGAAAGTTTGGAGAAATCAAGTGCCAAGTACAAGCAGCGACATGATCAACATCGAGTGCCACACAAGTTTTAGGTGGGCAACAAAGTCTGGTTGCATTTGCAAAAGGAATGCCTTACCAGAGCCTATCGAAAAATCATACCACTTCGATATGGTCCTTATACCATTACTAAGGTTCTGGGAGACAATGCATTTGAGCTTAGCATTCCCACATTCCTTGGCCTGCACCCAGTGTTCAATGTGGACCACCTTCGGCCATACTTTTCACCATCACTAGACACATCTGACATTCCAGAACAGCTCACACCCATAGAGTTAAATCCAGATTACATGGAACAAGCTGCAACTAATTGGATCATGGAAACACATATTATGCACACTCGCCAATAGAATATCCAACTGTATCGAGTTGTCAAAGTAGGCCAACTACTTCACTAGGGCAAGTGGGTCACCAAGGACCAAGTTAAGCAAAAGTTTCCTCATCTCATGGAGGAACTCAATGCAATAGGGACCATTGCTTCCTAAGGGGGGAGGAATGATCCAGGTGGATACTGATGACCACCTGCCAAGTCCACCTGGACCCCCCACCATTGTTTGGGTCAGCTTTTTAGTTTCCTTAATTGTAGCACACTTTACTAATTTTTAGTAGTTTTTCGGGTCCTAAACTTCCGGAGTCGGTTTGAGGCCCTAAACGACTTTTTTTGGAAAAGTGGGAGTAACATGCATCCCTGGACCGATGTTGCTCTTCCCAAAGTTGTAGTTCACGAATAGATATTTCTAACGAGGTATTGTGTGTGTCAAATGAAGATCGTATGCCAAAGTTACGACCTCGGGAAGTTGATGTACCTATTTACCCAAACGGGGCCCACAATTTGGCATTTCATCTTCTAGGGTTAGGTTTTTGGATGTTTAAGGTTTTCCATTGTTTCTCAACAATAAATAGTCCTTCGAGCCTCATTGTAACATAGTTTAGAGGTATGTAATCGCCACATCTCTTCTAAGAGATAAGCTACCATCGCCCTAGCTAGTTTATTTCCATTGTTGTTTGTAAGCACATTTCAGTATTTTACATTAATGAAATGAAGCATTATTTCTGCTGCATCTATGTGTTTATGGTTATCTCTGTAATTTGTTGTGTTCCTATTTAAATCTGGATCAGCTCCTCAACATGGTTAATTAGAAGTTTACTTTCAAGTGACCCCAAGTACCTTCTGGTACCATTGTAATACTTGAAAGTCACTCTATCATCGTCAATGAAGTAGGTACGATCACTTTACTAGATCCAACATGATCTCGTGCTTAACTCATGTATAAGAAGAGCTTCCTAGAGCAAAACTGAAATAATTGGATTTTCTCTCCCTAACTCAAGATTCTATTTTTTATCTGTAGCTTTGGAAAGTTTACTCATTTTCTTATTCCAAAGCCCTACACTTAAGCTATTATAGGTGGTAAGAGCCCTAAAAATATAAAATGCTAGATTTATTTTAATTAACATTGTGTTATTAAGCTGTTATCTACTCAATAGGTAATGAAAGTGAAACTTATGATATTATGATATGACTCAAAGTCCTAATGCACTCGAACATGCAACTTGCAATTTTTAATTCAATGAAGTCCTAATTAAGGGAAACCAAGAGTTTCTTTGTTTTTCTAAAAATGAAATACAAAACTCACAACTTCACCAACTCTTTTATAAGACAATCAATTTCATTTTTAATGCAATGAACATGCAAAAATGAACTAAGATCCAAATTTTCCTAAAAATTAAACAAACCAAGAATACCCTTTATCATTTATCATTCAAAACTTTCAAACATACAAAAATCAACTAAGAGTTTGGTGAAAAATACATTTTCCATTTGAATTCTTTGATTTAATGATATCAACAGTGTAATTGCAACAAATTTCAAGATTGAAAAGCAAGAATTCCCTTTATCATTCAAAAATGACAACAATTCTTCACAAAAACGCTAAATCTTAAGAAACCCTAATTTGTAATTAAATAAGAATTTGATCACAAATAAGGAAGATTAAGAAGTAGACTGGTGTGTTTGATAGGAGAAGACATGAAGACAATAATCTTAAGGACAACCTATCTTGTTTTGATCAATCGACAAACCAACGAGGAAAAACCCTAATTAGTTTTTGTAGAAGAGTGTAATCCTCAAAAAATATTAACAAAGCACTCAAATGAGTTTAGAAGAGATGTTAGACAATCGAAACAAATATAATGACACTTCCATAAATCCAAATTCAAGTCATGGTTGAGAGAAAAGCTATTTTTTTTAAAATTTCAAAGGCCTACGCGGGTTAACCGTATAACACAGTGCGCATGTGCCTTGTTTCTAAGGAAAAGTAGTGCAGAACTGTGCTCTGTTAGTGAACAAAAACAACGTAGAACTCACAAACCCAAGAAAAAATAAAAAAATCAAATAATCAACCACTCAGATCTAGAAGGTCATTATGTTATGAAGACTCAAGTCAAGCTAAACCAGAAGGATTGGAGAACAAAACTCAGGAAAAGGAAGAGAACAGTAACGTTCCCCCAGCATGGTCACCAATTTGTTATAGCGGACAAATCCCTCTTATTGACTAGAACGATCTCCCTAGATCCTACACGGAAACTAGAAACAAATAGATAATTGAAATAACTCTTTCCCTGAGTTTACCTTGTTTGAATTAGAAATACAAAAGCTGGTGAACAAGCCTCTTACTTATGCACGAAATACTTGATGAAGATCCCTTGTTATGTCTTGATGCAGCTCCGCAATGCTTGATAAAACTTGCAACCATAAACATAAGAAGGATCAAAAGCATATGTGACATAATAATTCAAACAAACTCAACCTAATGATCAAGGAGATTAGGAATTGAAATTTCCTTAATAAACATCTAGAGAGTTATAAACTATTCATCATTTTGATAAGACAACTCAATGGGGAAAAGCATTCATTTGTATTAATTAAAGATAACGAAGAGCCTTAAAATTGTTGCCTTGATTCTATGAGGTTACTCCCAAATTCCTCCAATCTCCTCCGTAGATGATAAGCTTTCACATCTAAAACTAGCAGCATAAGTTTATCTTCTCCGAGTTCTTACCTCAATTCTTTTGCCCTCTAGTCATTTTATAGGCCGAGAGGAAGAAGTTTTAGATCCAAAAGAGGAGGGTGAGATCCCCTAATTGAGGGATTAAGGTTCCTTAACGAAAGGGATTAAGATCCATCTCTAAGGGTTATAGCTCGAATAGGCATCACCTAGAAGCTTTTCATTGGGATATATTCAACCAACTATGTTTCTATAATTTACTTTTTTATTTTTACTTTCTTTAGTTCACGTGTGTGGTCCATAGTGGTAGACAAAGTGCAGTTATGTGTTATTATGAGGGATAAGTTCAGCGAATGTGCAAAATATTCTAGGAAAATGAGTGCAGACAACAGTTAACAAGGTATACAAGACCATTTTCTAAAAATTCTCATCTCATTCAAGGTATTTTTGGTTTTTTGACCTCTAAGGGAGCTTAATGAAACATGTTCATGGATGGTAAAAGATCCATTAAATTGATCAAGTGTCATCGTGACAAAATAATATGTAACACCTCTTGCTCTCTCTCTCTCTCTCTCTCTCTTTTCCCTACAATCCTCTCTCTCCCCCCATCACTCTCTCTCTCTCTCTCTCTCTCTCTCTCTCTTTTCCCTCCAATCCTCCTCTCTCTCCCCCCCTCTCTCTCTCTCTCTCTCTCTCTCTCTCTCTCTCTCTCTCTCTCTCTCCAACCATGTTACTACATCTCTCACTTTCTCCTTATCTATCCCTCTCCCCCCTCTTGCCTCCATCTCTCCTTCTATGTCCCTTTATCTCACCCCTAAACATACACACACTCTCTCCATCTCTCCCTTTTCACTCCCTCTCTCTTGACTTCTCACTCTCTATGTATTTCTTCCTCCCTCCCTCTCTCCCCCTCCAACTACATTTCTCTATTTCTCCCTCTCTACTCCTCTCTCTCCCTTTCTCTCCTACCCCTCTCTCTCTCTCTCTTTCTGCCCTCCAATCCTCTAACTATCTCCCTCCCTCTCTCTCTCTCTCTCTCTCTCTATTAATGATTGAGAATGAACACTAATCTAGTTAGTACGATGAATATATAATGAATTTCATTGTGTTAATGAATTTTTAATTGTTTATGTATATCGTTATGTTAAGCTATTGTTTAAGCCGAAATTATTTAGACTTTTTTTAGTTTTTTATTTTGGCAAACATTAGTGAAATTTCAGCGAGACGAACACACTTACACATCTACCCCATATTGGGATGTAGAATGCATTTCTCAGTGCAAAAAGTTTCCATTGTTGGCAATATGTGAACCATCCTTTTAATAGCTGCCACAACTTATGTTGTAGGTAACAAGAAGATTTCATTTCTCATTACTAAGAAAAGTGTGCATATGGCACCAGGGCTTGTTTGATATGTATAGACAAACTATGGGACTCCATGGAGAAGAGGTAATGTATTGTTTCTGAGTTACTCAACAAATGCATATGTAGAATCTTATGCACTATGAAAGAACCTATGGCAAGTGGTTGTGGTACACTAACCAAAGATCTCTTTAAGCAATCAATGTCACCCAAAACCTACTATTGAAGCAACCAATATACAACAATAGTAGGATTCTTATAATTTTTTATCCTTTGGGTCGAGTTCAACTTGATGTAGAGTAATAATATATTCTCTTGACTTACAACAGTTATAATTAATTTCCTAAATAAGATAATCATCAATAATAGAGAATACAAATGAGAATAAGAATACAACATACATTATGAATGTCACCATATGAGACATAGGAAAAGGAAAATTATTAAATGTTCTTCATCAAAGGACATAGAACACCTAAAATGATGCAAAAGTAATGTGTACCTGTTGTGTTGTTTTCTCTGAGTAGAAATAACCCATTGTAGAAAATCAATATTTATTCACAATGGTTTTAAATCTTTCATTGGTGAAATAAGTGGTAAATTATTTCTAAGTCAACTTTCATCATGTCAATATTTCAATTATTATTTTAATTATATATTGACAATTTAAGACAAAGACACTAAACAACCTAAATCTAATACAACAACTATTATTTCAAATCAAAGTACAACTTTTCCAATCTAACAATCTTATTAACTATCAAATACTTAACAAGAAAATATAAAAAGCAAAAATGTATCCTCGGGTGGATTTTCAATTTTCAACTTCAACACTGGGACAACTTTCATGGGTCCCCGTACTCATTAGAGAATTTTTTTTATGACAATTTTATTTTTAAACTTCCCTTCAAATGACTTTTAATATTTATTTTTATGAGTTTTTTTAACCTCTGCGAATTATATTCATAATTGCTCTTACATTAAAATAGTCAAACTAGATATTGTTGCAACTAAATTAAACAATAAAATTTAACTTACAAAAATTGAAATACACATACCACATTTTACATTTAAATAACTTCAATGCCAATTCTATTAAAAAAAAATATTTGTGAAAACCAAAAAACATAATGTGCATAAATTATGTAAATGTTCAAAAAATACATTCAATATCATCATTATAAAGGAACAAATTTTTGGATACCTTCACCAAAAACAAGTAATTGTCAAAATAAAGATATATATAAAAATCTAAAAACATGGACAAACAACATACCTGAAAGATCTTCACATATTCAAGAGTCTAATCAAACATGTCTGCAATGTTTGCTTGTTGCATTGAGTCCAAAAGTGAAAATTTATAGTTATTAATTAGCTACAAATTGCAATAACTTTTACACAAAGTGAGTTCACAACACAACCCATAGCTCCAATTTTCTTATTTTTACATATTTGTTACAAGCTATTTGTTCACTTATTCATGTTCTTCGCACATGCAAATATATTATTATAGATATGGCCCATATTGTGAGAAAAGACTATAAAAAAACACCAAATATTATGGTATCTAAAGCTTAACTTCCCAAGGAAAAAGCATTTCCCTCAAGCAAATAATTATACTTTTCAATCAAAGATTAAACATCCAATTGTATAAACATCCAAACATAACATAATGAAATCATATAAACATCGCATTGCATAAAAGTTAAACATTTTTTTTTCGAGACTATTTCAAAAATCATATAAAGAAAGAGAAAAATCCCACAAAAAATTTATATAGTAGAATTCCTCTCAGTCAAGGAAAGTCCAAGTTGTAAAATGGTATTTTCCCACAAATACATTGAAATACATTGAAATTTTCCCACAAATACATTGAAATACATTGAAATACACTGAAGTAACTCATTGTCTTAATTAGTGTGAAGAGGGAAAAAAAGAAATTAAACATGTTAAGAAATGAACTAATTCCCAAAACATATTCACATAAATATGTTTGTCACTTTTGTGAATCTAGAAAATCTGAAGATCAAAAATATTTTCTCTTATAATATCTAACAATATCCAATTAGAATTAGAATTAAATCTAGATTTTAAAATATGTGTCATGCTACTCACATTCTTAATTTTTTAACTCAACAAAACTATGATGTTAATGAAATATTTTGAATACTTTTTATACCATCAATAGAAGTAAAATATTTTTAGTACATTTTGAAGAATTAACAAAACTATAATGATGTTGAAATATTTATGATAATTTTTAAACATGAAAATAAAATTGTAAAAAGTAGAAATACCTTTTTAAATTTTTTCATCCCATTTGTCATTATCATATTGGTTTAATATCAAATAAGGAAAAAAAAACATGATTTAAAAAAGTAAAGGTAAATTAAAATATGCTTTTAAAATAAGATTAAAAATAAATATAAAATTGAACTTACAAAATGTTAATTAACTTTTTAGTATTCAACGACAAGGGGAAGGATCATTTAAAGTGTTCGGTGGAGATGTATTGTTAATCTATACGAGGTAAATATTAATTATATATATAAATAAAATAAATAAAATAAAAATGTTTAGTGAAATGAGAAGAGATTTTATAACATCACACTTTAAAAGCGAGTAAGTTCCTTATGATAAATGGAAGATCCCTAACTATAACAATTTCTATAAAAGATAATGGTATCTAAAATTGATTAACTAATTGAACAATAAAGAGAATATGAAGTATCTTTTCAAAGTATTATATCAATTCAAGCTCTTGGTACATGGGTTACATATTCATTATGTTGAAGCTCCTGTTATATCTCAATTTCAATTTTACATTCATTAGAGATTGATGATGGGATGTATATTTCTAGTGGCATTAAAATAATTTTTCCATATGCTGGAGTTAAGTGTTATCATCATTTATGCAAGAAGAGAAAATACAATAGAAACTAATAATTGATGAAATATTTATGTCTTTATTGTTTTTTATTTCAATTTAGCTATATTTTAACTAAAAGGCAGAACTAGCTACTATGTAAGCTTGTTCATGTGTTATAATTTCTATAATCATAATTTTTAAAACTTTATTTATTTTTAATCATTTTTATTTTTTATATAAATCAATATTTTCCGAACTTTGAATTCCTTTGAGCATGGTATGTTTTATTGAAATTATTTATCGAGAGCATTGCTTAATTAATGTTTATATAAAGTTAATGTTCTTGATACTTCCAAAACATTGTATAGTTTGTTTTAAAATAATATAAAGAAATATTATTTATGTATTTGATATAAACCTTATTTTTAATAAGTTTTAATTTTGAAATATAGTTTTTGTTTTTAGTGATTTTTTTTTGGAAAGATATTATAATAAAAATTTTAAATATCTATATTTCTTGTATGAATATATTTATTTGTATAAAAATATATTTTTTTAATAAATTAAAAATTAATATCATTACTTTAATATTATTTTTCAAAAAATAAACTTATAAAATTACTTAATAATATTCGTTTTTAATATATTAATAAATTAATATTATAATTTCAATATTATTATTGAAATAAAACAAATTATGTCTCTACACTGCACTGCTCTCTATTATATTTACTCTCTATTATATTAAAATTCGAGAGCTCTCTATTATATTAAGATTCGAGAGCCCACGACAATGAGTACTCAACTTATCGAAGAAACTTGACTTAGACGTCGCCTACAATCCTTCGTACTCAACAGCTAGCAAGCAGGGGGAGTGAAACCGGATAAAATTATCTCCAATTCTGGGTTCCAAATGTGAATGGGAAAATTAAAATCCTGGTTCAATGCATTCCTTTATGATTTCAGACAGTAAAGGACAGTCCATTCTTGAATTCAATGAGGGCAGAGGACACACCATCATTTAATATCTAGATTAGAAAAATTGGGTTTAACATTACCAACGAGGCCTGAAATTTCACATCTCATTTTGACTTATCTTTGTAAAATCAAATCAAATTTGATTGAATTTATTATTTATTTTTATTTTTTTAATTTCAGTTTTGAGTTTTACGTATATATATAAAATTTGATTTGATTTTGTGTTTTCATGTATAAACAAATATTTTTTTCCTATTATTAAATTTGCATAATTATTTTTGGTGAAGTAATATTGATTTTTTTATATTTTCTCATTTATATATAATTATTAAAAATATTTTTTTTTTTTTTAAATTACAATTATCTTATTCAATAAAAATCATGAAAAGGCACCCTCTGGTTATTGAGTTCTTTTGTCAATGGACTTTAAAAATCATGAACAAGCTCCAAGTCACTTACAATTGGCAAAGCACATTGTCAATGTTTTTTAAGGCAATACATTATCAATTTTAATCAAGCTAGGGCACATTAGCTAAGTTAAAAATTTAATGCTCAAGAAAGATATTTCTTCATGCTCTTATGGTTGATAAAAAGACATTTCCAAAGCTATTTATCCAATGTAATTCTTTAAGAGTGTTCATGATGTAACCTCTTTTATGTGTGATTGAACTTCAGAATGAAGACATTGTTTTTTTGAGTAAAGACTATTATATTAAAATAAAAGAGAAAAATATTTACAAAAAGGTTTGAACCTCTCAGGGGGATGTAGCCTGCCCTCTACCAAAAAGTCTATTGCATGTAGCATATTGCCTTACTTTTACAAAGATGAGAATCATAGAAGTAGGCATTCTGGTAAGCTTAAGAGACCGAACACTAAGCTGAGCTAGATAAGGATAAAGCTTCAGAAGAAACTTATCCCTTACAAAAATGTTGTTCTTTGCATTGACTATTACATATCAGTTGAGAACCAAAATATGTCGTGTAGACTGTGAAGTTCATGCTGTTAAGGGAAGAGACCATGCATATTAAGAAAATCATACCAAAATCAGACATCATAAGTAAGCTTGCTGTAATGTCATTGAAGCCAGGAAGCACTTAGACCTGCGTTGGAGAGCCGGACTCTTTCTCACTAGCGTGGTTGGGGGAGCTTACCCAAGAAACCATCATATTATCTTCTGCTTCCATCGTGTTGCTGCCTCGAGGAAGAACAAGGCTTAGAACTTTTGCGGAGAGGCGCGCAGGCTCACAATCAACGATGGGCTCTTGAGGAGAAGCTGGCTCGGGATGAGAGTCTTCGTGATGGCCCTCCTCATGCAGCCCCAGAGTCATTTAGGACGACCCCAACCAAGCTGCCCTGTAAATCACTGGAATTATGAGAATGAGACTGTTCCCTCGAGGGTTCTTACAAGCTTGTAAGCTCATCTTCCTCTTCCGAGAAGATGACAGTAATAGTGGCTTAGATAAGAGGTTTGTGAAGCGTGCTTCTGAACTTGAACCGAGTAGAATGAAAAGATTTGTTGAGGGTAGGACCGGAGCCGTTAGAGGGTGGAGAGGAGGGAGAGATAGAGGCTAACGAATTTATATGCTGAGGGACAAAGCCACCACGACTACGTGAGCCTCCCCTGGACCCTGAATTACTTCCACGTCTGGGGATTCCACGACGACGAGGCATTGCAATATGAATTTGCGGATTGACTGAACTGAGAGACTGAAGGTAAGAGTGAAGCAACCAATTACAGGCTAATTGGACTCGGTTTTAGACCCAGACCTCTGCACTGAAGACTCCAATACAGAGTACAGACCACAAACGAAACCCACTCAGAGACTGATAAAGCCCACTACGCTAACAAGATACTTTCAATAGAGACTAAACCAAAACACCATACATAGATGGGCGATGCAAGATTCGTGGACTAGACGCAGACACAGTAGACAAAATTAATACACTAGACTCGAGCAAACTCAGACAGAGAAGACACTCTCAATATATCAGACATCACATACGTGAGCGAGGGGGCTTCCATATTCTCTGGGCAGTGCAGGGGCACAGAGGAATTAACCACCGGATGAGGATCCATGTTCCAATTCCGAATGGTCTCAACGCATATATGCCTGAATGGATGCACGCCATCCTGTAATTACTAGCTTGAAAACCGCCGGTACACAGAGCCATTAATGCCTGTATATAACATGCCTTGAACCGCCATAATCCGCTGGTCGGATCGCCAGCTACCCTCTTCGCATGCTCGTTCATTAACACATATTTAAGGCACCCGCATCCGGGTGAGAATGAAGACATTGTTATGAATGTGTACCATTGGAATATTTCTTATCTAGTCAAGGAATGAAGATCATTCAACTATTACATCCATAGATCCATGAAAATTAAGGAATTTATAGAGATTTGTAACCAAAAATCATATTGCACCATAACGCTTCAACCTCCAACCTAGACACTGCATATGAGAGAAACACAACCTTACTCAATTGGCCAAACCATCTTCCCAATGTATGTTTCTGATAGGGAGGCCATAGATGACAAGGTTGGTTGAGTCACTTAGGGTTACTAGCAATTATTGTAGCTGGAATTTGAGCCCCCCTCCATCTAGATATTCCAAGGAATAAAGGGTGATGTAACAAGCTATTATGAATGCATGTAGAGAAATATGAACTAATATAGAATATTTTAAAAAAACCTAATGAAAATTTTCTATCAAACTAAACAGAGAACAAAATCAAATGTATATACAATTCAATCAGTTTCATCATATTCTATAGTTAATCATGAATTGGAATGAATTTCCATGTGATAGAGTTTAAGCCTTGAGCTTCACCAATTCAAAACACCAAACCTGATCTGTTTGTAGAGGGAATGACAAGTTTTCCCAAAAGGATGTTAAGTCCTCTCTATAAAGTAGGTAGAAACCCAAATTATCTTTGACACCACTTGTTTGTTTACCATACCCAACCTAATTTTCAGAGCCCCTATCATGGTCACCTTGATTATCATGAAGAAGGACACATAATATTTCCATGAAGGACATCTCAATATATTGAAGTGTGTATGCCATCTTAATATGGTGAAGAAATACCAAGCCATGTAAATTATGACTACATCATCACATAAAATCAGTTACACCTTTGTAAATTATTCTCACTCTATCAACAAAAATGTCGTGGATACTTGAACACTGCATCTTTTCAACTAGTTTGTTTGGTAGAAATTTACCTAGATTAGGTTACAAGCCTTTCTTGTGGTGGGAACTCATATGATCAATGGAAAGTGTGAACCTCAAACTAAAAAAACACTATAAATAAAATCAAATAACTCTTATAATATAGGGAAGTTAATTAACATCGCTATTTCAATGGTCAACATGTGAATGGATAAAAAACAAGCCTTTTCCTCCCTCTTTCCAATCAAGGGGTATAAATTTTCAAATATACCAAATGAAACAATTAAAGGAATGCTACCACATTATCATCCTATTTCCCATTCCTCACTAAGAATTACTTCTCACATTAAAATTTAGCACTATACATGTGGTTATATACCATGCTTAATTATTAACTTTGACTTTCGGTCAAAACTTCAACTAATCTCTTCAAAAGATTCATGCCCAACACTACATCTTCACAATTCACTTTAACTAGTACAAGTAATTCTCAAACACTATAACAACCTTCTGTGGTGATTTTGATCAAACAAGGTATGCACCCTAACAATGTCTCACTGCTAAACCTTTGACATAGGCCTTGAACATCTCCATGCCCACCATATTGATCCATGAATGATGTAAAAATTGGGATTGTTACAAAAACCACAAAACAATGAAAGTTGTTGATAATTCTAGATACAATAGTTAGAAAAATAAAAATAAATTGATCATCATGCTAAAGTTGGACATAGTTTACATCGAAGGGCATTTAAAAATGTCCTACAAATGTGCAGCTGGAATTAACGGAATTATTAGAAAATAAGTAGCTTTGGATTCTTTTTGTCACAATTCAAAAAATTCTCAATCCTCAATCACTATAAAATAAAAAGGCTACTATCAGTAGATAGAGTTTAGGTACATAAGGTTCCACTATATAATTAGTAGTATAACAATTCATAGATAAACTATGTAGTAGTATAAAAATACATAGATAAATTATCTCTACATGACAACTTTAATTTCACCTGCGAGAATTTTCCAGTATGCTTGACATATGAGATTCTTTAGATGTAATTGTAACTGAATTCATAGAAAGTGGTCTCAACACGGCCCCTATTTCAGGCCTCAATCTAACAAAATAACATCTCTTATTGCAATAAACACCCAACTTGAGAGGTACTAACTAATGATGAAAGGAAACACACAACTCTGGCGTTATTCTTTGACCTGGAACAAGACATAGAATCTCTTGCATAAAAATAATTTCTGGTGGTTTTAATGAAACCACAGGTCTGCAATACAATCTAGATTTTACACGTTAGCTCTATCCTAGACTTAAGAAGACTGCAACACATTAAAAGATTTAACAAAAAAAATAAATCCATATATGCAACAATATTATGTGGAAACATGGAGAAGACAGTGAGAACGTGTGTTGAAGGGGGAATCCAGATATTCAAATACCTACATCAAAATATCCTTGAACTATAGCTTGAAACGAAATATTTTCCAATAGATTTCAAGGTCAGAAGCTTACTCATCATGTACTTCTGTCATTGGTGCTCCAGATTCTGCAGAGGACTCTATTGACTCATCATCTTTGAAAACAATGTAAAAAATCGCATCTGTTGAACGATTATAGAAAAAAGACGAACACAGGCTGTCAATGGTGAATAAATTGATTGTTCATTAGAGAATTCATACATGACATTCATACCATCGCCATTTGTGAAATATAAAAGTGTATACTTCCTTATCTCTCTATCCACGGTTCCTATAGACAAGTTGCATATCCAGACATTAAAGATTCTTTTGCAGTTGAAAAAGGGTGAGGAACAGGAAGGTTTGGCCCTATAACCATGGCTCCAATGCATCATGTCATCAACGCTATACTGTCAAAAGCTATAGACGGATCATAGTGATCAACTTCTTTGTTTTTTCCATCCTCACCATATGATAAAGAGATTAGTGGTTCAACATCTCTTTTGTCCTCAACTTTTATCTTTCCTTTTACATCTTTACTCGATTTATCATTTGACTCAAAATATTTCAAATTCACACAAGAGTTTCTAGTTAAGTTGGTTGGTGAATATCTTAACCTATCCTTGCACATAAATTCAAGGTTTGAGCCTTCACTAACATTTGACTGATCAATTTCTTGATCACATCCACTTTCAAGGCCCTGCAAACTTCATTCACTAAAGCATCCATCGGAAGACAAAGATGTGTTATCATTTATATCAATGGAACTATCTTGATCATTGTCCTTATCCTTGCCTTTTAATATAGTAGGTTGCCTAACCTCATTGGTCTGATGGATGTGAATCTAGGACAGACTACTTGATTTTGGTAAAGGTCTATAACTTGGAGTTTTGTCTTGGACCATGTGAGAAAGGGAGCCAAGAAAGAAAACCCGAGAATTTCTTCCTGGATGTAATAATGTAGCTGACTTTTGTAAAATAAGAATGTATTTTGAAAGTGCAAGGAACACGTTTTCATGAAGCTCCTATTGTGAAAGGGATGTCACCAACATCATGCTTTATAGAATTTCCTTGATATTGTTCTAATTCAATACCCTTACACCCATATAAATCAAGTAATATAAAGTGTTCTCCTTCTTTGGAAGTTTGTGGAGCATGATTTCCTTCATCAAAACCAACACCAGATAAATAAGGTTCTAAACTATTTTTGAGCATATGTGCTTGATCTCGAACATCATAGCTTAAGTCACATTTTCCCATGTCAAAGTACATAGTTTTCCACCAACAATATAATGTTTCAATCAACAGCCAAGGAATGCAAAACTACCTACACAAATGGATTTTCTTGATGAGATGAACAATCTATATATTACTTATTTAATATTCTATTGAAACATTACAACCAAGCTACCAAGTGCATGTGATAGTGTGAACCTAAAATATGGTATATAAACATTTAGTGACCAAACATGGATAACAATACATCACGACTCTTGATGACTTGTTAAATTGCAAATGATTTGAAAAATCACGTTTTTCCATCTTTCCAAATATACCATGAGACCATGTTTGCACACATCTAAGAAAAATTTGGAATCTGGATGGTATAAAGGCATTTGTTATATTGGGTTCACAAAGAGGTAGATATAAAACAAACTTTATGTAAGAAAAAAAAAGGCCCTTATGTAAGAGAGGAAAAGGGATGGAAGTAGAAACCCGATTGGCAAAGGAACCATGCACGAGAGGTGTTGCAAAGAAATTCATCTCAGGACACAAATTATAAGAATCTTTCTTACATTGCTCACATTGCCAACATGATATTCCAGGCTCCAAATCACCTCCTCAATTATTCCATCACACTCATGACTAATCGTCATTAATTATTTTACAACAAAGTTTGCACACAGTAATGTCTATAGCCAAACCCAAGAAAAATAGTTTTTTAAATAGAATTCTGGACTGCTAAAGCAACTTCCATGAGTTGAATGTCTTACAACTTAAACATCTAACTTAGTTCAAAAAATGAAACCTACCATAAGGGATCATTATCCATAAAATCACAAATTCCTAAACAAATTATATCTTTCTAGGTAGCACGCAAGAAAATTATTAGTCATCAAAGAGAACATAATGATGCAGAAGGAACTGATATGCGGTGGTTATTGATTTCTTTTGCGAGTGGCCTTCAACCATCATGAACAGGTTGTAGGTCTCTTACAATATGTTTTCATCCATCATTCTCTTTAAAAATTATTTATATAATAAATCTAGATCCATCTTAATCAAGAAGAGGCATCAAATCCATGAACATGTAAACCCTTTTCATGAAGTAAAAATAATTGTGTAAAAAATCACATTTAAAATAATTTCATACCTACTACTACTTAGATAAATCTCAGATTAACTTCTGCTACTTGATAAATATGGAATTAATAAGTTAAGTTAGATATATCTCTCTCTCTATATATTTAATGTGAAAAGTAAAAATAACACCAACATTACACTCATTGATGAATACACTTATAGCACATCCCCATATTGAAATGTAAAATGTGAATTTGGATACAAATAATGTTACAACCAATTAAAAGACATCTTCCCCTACTACACCTTTCAGTACAGCCAACATTATAGTCAATGGCTCCTAACACCACTGCCCCATACTGGGGAATATGATGTACCCATGGGATCAACTAAAATTACACTCACTCAAGCCTCACGCTGTAAAATGGTCCATTTGTTCTCTAGTGAGATCTACAATTGGAGGATCTAAATATTTTTTTTCCTCACAACACCACTAAGTAGGCGGGCCCACCCAAAGGAGCCTCACGCTTAGTAGACCCAACTGTCTTTACCATGATAGACCTAAGGAGAATTGAACCTGCACCTCATGATAGAGGGCCAATGACTTGGTAGGGGATTTAACCAACTAGGCTACCCATAAGGGATAAATGGAGGATCTAGATATCTTGTTGGTGAATCTCATTCTAACCCTATGGTGACAGATGTAACTCCTTAGGAGGTCCTATCACACTATGGGGTAGATCCTAAGACTTTAGGGGTGGTCTTAGTTATTAGAGATATAGAGCTAGCTACATTTTGGATAGATAGTGTAGAATTTTCTCTACAAATCATCTAGCTCACTTATATCATGTAGAAATTTGACGTGCATATCAAAGTGATATATGCAATATACTAAAGCATAATACTAGATCTACATCTACCATAAACTTTGCGGAAGCTTAATTGAACATGAAAAACATCAATAAGAACACATATAACTAATATGGAGAAATCAAACACACATAACACATAAGATATAACCAGGGGAAAGAACCAACCTAAAACCCTATCTCTGTATTATCATACAAGTGCAAATATGTCCGGATTACACAAAGCCTTAGCTCGGAAGCTATCGAGCTCTTAGTACAATTCCTCTGCTGCTCATAGACAGTTAAATGCTTCTCACAAATCTTCTCCTCTGCCCTCCAAGCCTCATATTTCTATCCACAGTTTTTCATGGGTCCTCTAGCTACAACGTGTGTGATTCTCACCTCACACACAACACCGACCTTTGAAATAACTGCACAAACCTGAAAGAGATAAATCCTCATCATGGATGAGCTTCCTTTATAGGAAAAATATTCATCCAACTCATAGTACATTATCCCTTCTGTGATCTCAACTGGGTCTCTGTCTGAATTGACATGCATCAGTTATCCATGAGTGAATACTCAGTTATTTGAAAACACGAGTTGTCACATACATGCAAGCATCAAAAAACTGAATCTCATTAATTTAACAACTTGTTAAAATAATATAACTAGACTTGACTAAGTTAAACTAAGTCAACTAATCCTCTCAATATAGAACTAATCTTTAATTCCTCAACCAGTGGATCAAATTAAGGACACATTCCCCAACCAGTGGAGAAATTATTGCATGTTCTCACAAAGACTCCAAGTTTTATTTTCCTTAACTAATTAACTCAAACTGAATTAATTAATTAATATTCAAACTGATGGTAAGACCAAATTCGAATTTACTTCCTATAGTTCGACGAGGGATTGCTAAAAATAGGAATCCACACTGCATTGCTAAAAATAGAACTTCTATTTTTATCACTTCCATTTTTCATTCCCTATTGCCCAATCTAGCACTGATGCCCAAACTGCTATTTTTAGCAGTTCTAGTTTTAGCAATTTCTTGTTGCCAATTTTCAACACTCACTCTCAACAAGAAAGACTTCCTCTCGAACTCAATCGTGTACCTCTGGAATGTTCTCCATGCAACACATCTACCAAGTGCGGTTGCTCCAGCAACTCTCAGAACAAAAAAACTCCTAACTGACCTCTTTGTTGGGCTAGAAACATACTCTGATGCTGAAGCTCTACCTACTGCTCACAAGTGCTCCCTCTCTGACCTCTGTGCTACTACAACATCTCCATGCATCTCACACTGTTGCACCCTTCTTTGTGCTACCCTGCATTATGCAACACACTTGTGCCTCTCGCATTGCTGCAGCCTGCATGCTCTGCGCTGTCCTGGGATTTCCTGCACTGTAGCTCTTTGTGCCACTCCATCTGCATCTGTCTCTACCCAATCAGTCAGTTCTGCTACTCCTCATTGGGGTTCCCATAGCAAAGTCGAATCAAAGAGGTTGGGTACCTCAAGGAGCCTGCCCCTCCTCCTTGGGACGATTAGTCCACATCGCCCCACCTCCTACCTGTTGGGTATACGACCAAAGACCCACATTGACTAGAAGTGGGGAGGATCATGGGTATATAAGGATGGACAAATATCTCCATTGGTATGAGGCCTTTTGGGGTAATTCCAAAAGCAAATCCATGAGGGCTTAGGCCGAAAGTGGACAATATCATACCATTGTGGAGATATGTGGTGTCCAGAGTCCTTACAATTATCTCCTTACAATTCAACATAATCCAGCCACTAATCACTTAGATGAGTGGCGAATTTATAGGAAGGTGAAGGAGGTTTTGTCATAAATGGTGGCATTGAATGGCTTTCCATAATTAGAATTAGTTCCATCGAAGAAGGGATGAGAGGGTATGATGCACCTTAACTCATTCTTCATCCATTTTCGAGCTCATAGGAGTTGATAAGTGAGGGAACCTTCTAGATGACTCCAAAAGATAAGAATATTCCCAAAACCCTATATGAATTTTACTCAATCTTACCCAGTGTAGGTGAAAGGAAGCCTCTATGCTCTGCAGAGCACCCTGGCAGTGGACTCAATTGCTCTGCAATGCACCTTTACAAAGGCTTACCTATGCTGGTCCCTCTAGAGGCTATTTTTGAATTTCTTCAAGTCATCAAATTGTCTAGGAAGGAGGCATTCAAATGGGTGACTTGTTTAGGGCATGTAGCAACTAAAATTAGCATTTCATGAGCCCTAAAATGCTAATCTTTTTTATGGGATTGATGTGGCCAAATGGATTTTCAACAAGACCCTACCCAAATTTATACACTCTTGGGACTATTACTTCATATCGTCCAACCTCACACTTGGGGATATGGTTGCATGTGCTCCCTCTTCCCACTTAGCTCGAAATTTCCGCTTACTGGAGCTCTATTCTTGAGTGGATTCCTCCACTTGGTCTCCCTTCCCCTTCTCTAATAGTGGTCGCTCCATAATTTGCTAAGGCTCCTTCTTAGGTTTCTTTAGGGGCTACATTTTGAAAGGTAATTCACTGTCCCTATCAGCCACCAAGTCTCTAACATTTTCCTTGCTCCTCAAGTTTCTACATGCATATTGTACCTCAAGTGCATACATGTTCTTGAATAGCACACCGATATGTTTCACCTGTCCCATGGTGATGTGTCTAAAGAAAACCTTTCCATTAATCGAAATCACATCATAGCCACGGTCTTCCAATACCGTGATGGAAACAAGATTCTTTTTTAGTCCTAGCACGTACATCACATATGTGATTCTTAGAGGGGAAGCAGACTCCCTCTGAAAGGTAATTGTACCGCTGTCATTTGCACTATACATCCCATCATCTCCAAACTTTATAATCTACTTGAGGTCTTTCTCCTCAAATTCACTCCAGAGATCTCTATTCCTTTTCATATGGAATGAGGCACCATTGTTGAGATACCACATGCTTCCCATTACAGTGTTGGCCATGCATGCAATGAGAGTGAAATAAAGTTTGAATTATGAAGCTAAAGCCTCACTTGCTACTGCAACTAGAGGCTCCTTCTTGCTTTATTTCTTCTGTGGGCAATTCATGGAAAAGTGCTTGTAGTCGTGATAATGAAAACACTTGAATTTCAACAAGTACTTCTTCTTGCCATCCTCCTTACCTTGGGACTTATTTCCCTTGGATTTATTTTATTTGTTGACTAATGCAAAGTCCTCTTCCACTTCTTTGTAAGAGGTCTCATCTCTAGTGTTTCTCTGAATCTCTTCTTATACTAAATATGATCACAACTGCTCTCAATATGGTAGTTTCTCCCTCCAATTAACTGAGTCCTGGTAACTATGCGAGCTCTTAGGAATCTCTGGAAGAGCTAGGCTCACCATATCATCTTCAACAATAGTAATCCTGACACTTCTAAGCTCATCCGGATAATGGGTCAACTTGGTCAAGTATTTCAGAATTGTGTTTCCCTTCTCCATATTCATCTTTTTGATTTTGTCCTTTAGTGCCAACTTCCTATGGTCATTTCTATTTTTAAATAGGTTTGTCAATGCCTTTCACATTGAATATGGAGTGTCCTTACCATGGATTGTCATTACTATCTTCATTGTATCCCTTATTGTTATTATTATGCCCCTATTGTCCCCATATTGTTATTAGTATGACCCAGAGAAACCCACTATTGTTATTTTTGTGCCCTTATGTTATTATTGTTATGCCAGCTTGATTATATTGTGTCCCCTTAGACTCCTATATATAGAAGGGAGGTTTAGTCATTTGTATCATCCAAGAATTTCTCATTTGTGTAATGTAAAGGAGGTTTCTCCCTTGAAGAGGCTAAATTCTAAGGTGTTGATCTATGTTTTATATCTTTTTGTGAGTTGGTTTCTTAACATTTGGTATCAGAGCTTTGGATTCTAGGGTTTCCCTGCTCCAAACAGGTCATCATGGAATTTTCACTATAACTATTTTTATACAATGTTTTAGAAGCTAGAAAAAAAACCATTTGAGCTGAAATCTCTTTGAACTTTGGGTCCAAATTTCAAAGCTTCTAGCCCTATATTTGAGGAGATATGATCTATGGAAGTTAGGGTTTTTGCAGACTCCCAAATTACATTCCAAACAGGTGACCTAGGTAAAGTCGTCATAATGTTTTCTTTTAGCATGAGATAAACTTTCGTAAGAAGTCTCAAAAAGAGAACAAGCAATAGTTTTCTATGTATGAGTTTCAGATACTAAGGTCAAAACAATGACACCTGGGACGTCGTACAAGTTCACTCTACTCAACTAGTCTATAATAAGGTCGTTGTGGGAGATTTGGCATAACGCTTCCTTGGAGAATCCAATATTGATCAGAATTGTGGGGTTAGAAATAAAACTCAAAGGGCTACCAGAAGATGCAATTTTAGATATTCAAAATCCATAGTGATAGAGATACAAAAGATTCAATATCGAGCTCTTACAAAGTGAAAAAAGGTGTGTAGTTTGTTTTAAAATTTTGCATAAGATTGGTTTGAAAAATTAGTTTGAAGGAATTCAAAGTGAATAGTGAAGAATTATTAGCATTACTTAATGCCCTGAAGAAAGAAAATGGAAACACATAGTAAGCAACATGAAATCTCTAGCATGACTCGTGAAGAAGAGGAAGAAATGCAACATGATATATCAAAATTACAAGACCAAGTACACCAAATTTCACTCTCACTAAAGGTAAATGAAGCCAAGATGAATGGCATGCAAGCTAATATGAATGGCATGCAAGTTAAGATGGATGGGGTGGAAGCTAAGATGAATGGCATGGATGCTATGATAAATGGCATGGACGATAATATGGAAGAATTGAACATAAATTTGAATAAGTTGCTAAAAGAAATGGCCACTAATGTTGAAAGGGTAGTAAAGGAAACTCTTGATGAGAATAGAATAAATGTTATTCATGATTTCATAGACTCTAATGTTGGATTGAAGACCCACAATGTTCCAAAAATCGATATGAAGAAGTTTGATGGAAAGGATCCCAGAACATGGATACTAGAAATGGAGTAATTTTTCGATCTCCATAATGTGAAAAGCACACAAAAGGTATGTATTGCAACTTTATATTTGGAACTAAATCAGTTTGTATGGTATCGATGGATTTTCTCTCATAAACAAATCGTCACTTGGGAAATTTTTACAGAAGAAGTGATAGCACATTAAGAGGATACACAAAGCAACACCTCTTTTAGCCAATTGATAAATCTCAAACAAAAGGGTTCAATGATGGAGCACATTGAGGACTTCCTGATCTGAAAATGGGACCTAAAGGCTTCTTGTCAGTGTATAAGAACCTCTCCCACTTCCAAAGCTTAAATATTTCCAAGACCTTATGATTAACCAATTGGAAAATTAAAAAGTGCTTGAAAATAGGTGTATGCTTGTGTTTGTTTTAAGACTGTTTATGTGCTTTAATTTTATTTGCTTCAACTGATATAGAAACATATAACAACAAATAAAGCAGCAACTACAATGCATCAATAAGCAATCACACATAACAGCAATATAATATGGAGTTCACCCTGATATCTTGCGCTACATCTCCTTAAGCTCTAGTCAACTCAATTAGGCTCTCTGGGATTATGGCATAATTTCTTTTACAAGCTACATGCTCAATACCATTGGTTTACACAGAAATAATGGGATTAGAACACCATCTTATCCCCTTCTCTGAAGCTCTCAGGCCTTTTGGCTCTAGCTCTTGCTTTGGCTTTTTCTTGGCTCTTGGCTTTGGCTCTTGGCTCTAGCTTTGGCTCTTGGATCTCGCTCTTCGGTTCTCTGAGCTTCTCCCAGCCTCTATGTGCCTTTGTACTTCGCTTGACCTCCAAGCGACTCTCAGTAACCTTCCAATGACCTTTTTCAGTCCTCCACCTCCTTCCTTTTGCAATTGTGTGCTTTGTGAATTTGTAACACGTTGGTTACAGTCCTCCATCATGGAGAACCCAACTGTTCACCACAAGAATCTATTTACATTGGAAAGGAATCATCAGCATGGGAAAACCTGATCGTTTTGCCTTCCTCTAGCTGTGATAGCCAAATAACGGAAATACATGGGTAACGCACGCAAAATACATCATGGGCTTTTAGCCCGAACTTCAAAAAATATAGAATTGCATCTATAAACCCATCAGGTCCACCATTCTATTGCAAATCACAATCACATAGGCGTAGGGCCAAAAAAACCCAATACACGGGAAATACAAAGAAAACCTGAACATCTAGATTTCAAATATTATGAAATCACATCCACAATCCCTATCGGGTCTGCCTTCTATCGGCATATCATTATCACAAAGCACATGGTTCATTAGCCTTTGTTTCGGGGATTGTTGAATCTTGAAAATGTCATTCATTTCCATTACACTTTCACTATTATGTCCATTATATCACCTCCATTTCACTACTATGTCACCACATTCATCCCACTTTCATTATCATTGGGCCACATTTATATTTTTCCAATCTTTATTAATTCTAAGCCTTTTAAGTGAATTTGTGGTTAAAAATTAGGAAATAATGTGCATAAGCTTATACCTAACAATGGGTTGAGATTGTTGACATGTGTAGGTTGAAAGGAGGCTTCTAGAAGCCCCTTATGTGGCACTCTAAGGCCAAATTCGAATTTGAGTGGAAAGAATCATGGGATCATGAGGATATGTGTCACATCTCCTAATTGTATTGTAACTCTAAAAAGACATGTGTTTTATCAGTTCCTATTTTGATTAGGACTCTAGAGGTAGAGGGAGAGATTCATGGATTATCATTAATGAGATGGCTCTCATCTTTTTGTATAAGTAGGAGATCTCTCTCCTTCATT
>APFE030205972.1:0-68491 GCA_000404065.3 Pinus taeda | reverse complement strand
AGTGTGTTCAATTTTGCTTTGATTTCATAGGGGTCCCCTGCCTTGTATAGTTGTCATTTAATTTTGCATTTAATTTTGTTATGCTTATGTATATTAGCTGTACATAAATTTCTTTCAAGTTGATTGTAGAATAGTGATGCACATAGCCTTTTAATGACTAATGACATGATAGAATCATCTTGTCCTTTTGCTGAAGCAGCAAGGATACTGGGTCTCATAGTCACTAGCTCATTGTTTGGTTATTGCATTTTATTTTGATTGAACTAATGACATGATAGAATCATCTTGTCCTTTTGTTGAAGCAGCAAGGATACTGGGTCTCATAGTCATTAGCTCATTGTTTGGTTATTGCATTTTATTTTGATTGACACTTTAGAAAACCAACAAGAACAAAACCCCAAAAACAACATAAACTATAAAACAACGAAGTAAGAGAAAGGTTAACTAAGCACATATAGTGCACCACACTTCAACAGTTTACGATACCCGGATTGATAATTTATGTAGAACAATTTAAGACGTTAAATTGTCTAGACAGGGATCCCCGATCGCCAATCAAATCTAGACCATTGATCTTGCTCCTTGATCAGATGGTCGATATCGCATATCGCTATCGACATATCGCATTGGTAACGACCCTTTGGTATCGAGGATTCGCCGATCTCCCGATCGCCGATCAAATCTAGATCATTGATCTGACTCCTCGATCGAACAATCGATGTCACGTATCGCTATCGGCATATCACATTCGTAACAGCCCAAGAGTATTTTCCTTTGGTCATGCCAATCGCCGATCCGCAGATCAGATCCTGAATGTTGATCCACGACCTTTAATCCGACGACTGACAGTCCATTTCGAGCGCATAAATTACACGGGGATTAACCACCTAAGAAAGTGGTTTCCTCTCTCCTTTGTTGTGCCATGCGTCAGTCAATGTATGGAATTGGGAAGAGCTCGTCCAATACTGCTTACAACTTGAAACCCACTTGAAATACCGCTTACTTCCCTTCTTCGAGAACTCAAAAGGTTTAGTCTATTTTCCATAAATGTTTTGGGTTCGTCTGGCTGCTACTGCCCATGTGCTTAATCTGAATTTCAATGTGAAACACACTTTATAAAGGTTTAGCGCTTAATAAACATTTTTAGCACACAAGGCTAATATGAACCCTTCCGATGTGATTTTACCATATAAGGCCTTAAGCCAATTTTTATAATAATTTGCCTCATTTTCAAAGGACAATGGCAATCTTCTTTCTGTGATAACTTCTTCATCCGAAGTCGATTTTAGCTTGTTCAAGTTGAAGTAGATTCAGACTGAAAATATCTACATAATGGGACTATTTCCAAGAGCAACCCTTGAATTTCATTTTCCTCTGTGAGGAACACATTAGACTTAGAAGTTTATCTTAGATCCATTTTAGATCACACCTTCCCACTAACCAAAGCCTTTGACCACTCTTCTTCCTAGATGTGCTCGTCCTCTTGGGAAGAACTGTCTTCCTCCTTGAATTCCTACAGAACTCCTATTGAGAAGGTCACAAAAGGTAGTTTGGACTTCTCTTCCTTGATCATTGATCCAAGGTGGCTCAAACAAATGTGAAGTTACATCTGCTTCAAAAAATTTTCATTTGTACCTGTTTGACAAGCTGCCAACAACAACTGTTAACAACAACAAAAATATAGAGAACAACTGGATGGCTTAAACTACTGCTTCAACAAGTGAAACATATCTCAAATCTTATGAAGACCTCCATGTCTTACATCTGGATACAAATGATGGACTAGATAACAATCCCACAAAACATGCGTTTAAAACAAATGACCCTACAAGTCAAGCATGTCTTTACATCTTTTCTACATGCTTTTTTAAAGATAAAACACTTCATCATTATCTCCATCTTAGAGACCAAATCAACTTTTCTCAAGTCAATACTGCATTACATGCATGCTAAAGCAATCAACCCTTCAAGTTAATCACACATACATGTTTAAATACAAGGAAATCATCAACATCCCTGTGTTCATGCACATCATGCTCATGCATGTTTTCACCTTTCAAATCACACTTAAGCACATTGTACTTTTGAAGCTGAAATGAACATAATGTTGTAGCAATAATGTGAGTCTCCTACTCAACTTTTCCCATTTACCTTCTTGGTAAAATCCTGCAACTTGCATTCCATTAACAAAGAGATGCAAATAGATGCATCAAATCAAAAGACATGCAATCTTTAATTGGATAAGAACTCTAACCATTTCTTACCAATCCATTTCAAAGGTGCTACCTTTGTCTGCACATCAACATCAACATGTGAATCATCCTGAAACACATCATTCATGGAATCTTGCTTTCCATTTCTTCCATTTTCTCTTTCAACCTTCTTCAAGTTTTGTGGACGCATTGTTGGATTCAGAGTCCAACATTTTGTAGCAAGATGTTCTTGCTTATCGCAGTAAGTGCAACACATGTGCATCCTCTTCATAGCATGAATTGCCCTGTCCAATGGACCTTTGGCTTCTTGCCTCCTTTCCTTCAAAAGTTTCCTGTATGTTTCCATTCTCTTCCAACATCTACAAACACTATGGATATCCAAACCACAAAAGGAACATGCAATTCTTTTCCCATAATTATATGGAAATTTACCATGCTGAACATAATCAAAAGTAGTATGGTTAGAACTAGATTTATACCGCTCTTTTTCACCTTTATGGCCTTCATGAGGAGGTGAATTAAATGAAGAAGTGGCTCCCTTTGGAACATCATGAACCTCTTCAATGGTTTTCAAGTTTGTACAACTCTTTGGTTCAAGTGTATGCTTCTGAACACCTACATCCTGCAAATGATGTTTCAAGCTATTGCGTTCTCCATGAATAAAATCCTTACATTCTTGAGGTAGAAGACCTGAAATGAAACTCCTTGGAATTGTTTCAATGGCCTTCATGGTAGCTTTGGAAATTTCCCCATAAGACTATCCATAGCCAAGACCCAAATACTTAGGCATTTCCTCAACCATTATTGGCTCAACAGTACCCTGTGCATGTTTACCCAAGGCTTTTCCTTCACAGTCCATCTTGGACTTTAACTTGGAACATATGCCTCTAGTATGATTTTCAAAAGAACCAATATAACCATTCTTAGAGGAATTTTAAGACAAACAATTTTTTTTTACCTCTTCTTCAAGCTGATACTTGACCAAGGCTTCTTTGGCAACAAATAGCTGTGTCTCGAACTCATCCATCCTTTCCAAGTTCATATTTGCAATACGAAGTTGCCTCTCCATTTTTTGCAATTTTTCAGAAAGAAACTGCTTCTCTTCCTCCATGGAATTCAATTGCTCTCTATGTATGTTTCTCTTGCTTCCATACTCATACATTTTTCTCACCATATCCATCATGGTGGACAAGCCTTGCTTCATGTCTTCATCAAATACTCTTGTGAAGGAAGAAGAATTTGATGACTCACTTGTAGAAGTTGTCATTATGCCAATGAACAAAAGAACTTCAAACAATATTAATAAATAGCTTATTCAGCAACATTTTGTAGCAAACCTCTTATGCTTCAAGGATTTCCTTGATGTCCTTTGGGATAAGAAGAATGGCTTCAACACTTTTTCCTTCTTGTCCTCTCCTAGACTCAGTTAAAAATAGCTTTCCCTCCACCTCTGCAAACTCACACAATAGTCAGTTTGCAAAGACGCATACAATCAACCTCTAACTATTTAAACACCTTTCAGACTGGAAATATTTTGCTCTATCAATCAAGCATTCTCCTCTGATACCACTTGCCTTGGTATAACCAGCTTTGATATCATCTTCCTGAAGGTGGGGTTAATCAATCTCAAGCTCTGATGCCACCTGATCTGAGAATGGGGCCTAAAGGCTTCTTGTTAGCTTACAAGAACCTCTCCCACTTCCAAAGCTTAAATATTTCCAAGACGTTATGATTAACAAATTCTGAAATTAAAAAGTGCTTGAAAATTGGTGTAGGCTTATGTTTTTTTTAAGAATGCTTATGTGCTTTAAGTTTATTTTCTTCAATTGATATAAAAACATATAACAAAAAGTAAAGAAGCAAATGCAATGCAACAATAATAAATCACACATAACAATAATATAATATGGAGTTCACCCTAATATCTTGGGCTTTGTCTCCTTGAGCTCTAGTCAACTCAACTAGGCTCTCTGGGGTTATGGCATAAGTTATTTTACAAGCTCCACGCTCAACTCCATTGGTTTACACAGAAAAATGGACTTAGAACACCATCTTATCCCTGGCTCTGAGGCTCTCAGGCTTTCTAGCTCTGGCTCCGGCTCTTAGCTCTAGCTTTGGCTCTGGCTATGGCTCTTGGCTCTGGCTTTGACTCTTGGCTCCGGCTCTGGCTCTCAGCTCTAGCTTCGGCTTTGGCTCTTGGCTCTAACTCTAGCCCTTGGCTCTTTCTCTTCGGCTCTCTAAGATTTTCCTAGCATTTTCATGCCTCTATAGTTCACTTAACCTCCAAGCGACTCTCAGCAACCTTCCAGTGACCTTTTTCAGTCTTCCAGGTCCCCCCTTCTGCAATTGTGCACTTTGTGCATTTGTAACGCATTGGTTACAATCCTCCATCATGGAAATCTCGACTGTTCACCACAAGAATTTGTTTACAATGGAAAGGAATCATCAGCGTGGGGAATCCCTATCATTTTTCCTTCCTTTGGCAGTGACAACCAAATAACAGAAATACACAGGAAATGCACACAAAACACATCATGGACCTTTAGCCAAGACTCCAAATAATATAGAATCACATATATAAGCCCCTCAGATTATCCATTCTATTGCAAATCGCAATCGCATAGGTGTAGGGCCAAAAAAACCCAGCACATGGGAAATACAAAGAAAACCCGAAAATCTAGATTTTAAATATTATGAAATCACATCCACAATCCCTATCAGGTTCACCTTCTATCGGCATATCGCTATCGCAAATCACATTGTGTATTGGCCTTCGTGTTGGGGATCACCAATCGAATCTGGACCATTGATCTTGCTCCTGAATCAGATTGTCGATATCGGATATCATTATTGGCATAATGTATTGGTAATGACCCTTTGGTATTGAGGATTCGTCGATGTCCTGATATTCGATTAAATCTATACCATTGATCTAAATCCTCTATCAGACGGTTGATATTGCATATCCCTATCAACATATCGCATTGGTAATGGCACGAGGGTTCTTTCCTTTGGTCATGTCGATCGTTAATCCACCAATCAGATCATGACCGTTCATCCACGACCTTTAATCTAACGGCTGACAATCCATTTCGAGCGCATAACTTACACGAGGATTAACCGCCCGAAAAAGTGGTTTCCTCTCTCCTCCACCATGCCACACGTCATTCAATGTATGGAATTGGGTGGAGCCTATCCAATACCACTTACTAATTGAAGCTTACCTGAAATGCTGCTTACTGCCCTTCTTCCAGAACTCAAAATGTTTAGTCTATTTTCCATAAATGTTTCAGGTTCGTCTAGCCGCTACTGCCCATGTGCTTTATCCAAATTTCAATGTGAAACACGCTTTATAAAGGTTTGGAACTTAACAAAGGTTTTTACCACATAAGGCTAATATTAACCCTTCCGATGCAATTTTCCCATATAAGGACTTAAGCCCATTTTTATAAGAATTTGCCTCCCTTGCAAAGGACAATGGCAATCTTGTTTCTGAGATAACTTCTTCATCCGAAGTCCATTTTAGACCATTCAAATTGCAGTAGATTCAAAGTCAAAAGATATATGCAATGGGACTATTTACAGAATCAGTACTTGACTTTCATTTTCCTCTATGAGGAACACTTTAGACTTAGAAGTCTATCTAAGATCCATTTTGGATCACTTCCAAAAATTGAACATAAGGCTAAAAGATATTCCAGAGGAGCATAGGATTTATGTGTTCGTGGGGACTTTAAAGGATAATATCTCACATGAGGTTCACCTTTGGGAACCTGATTCATTGGAGAAGGAATTCAGGTTAGTAAGAAAAATGGAAAGCAAAATTATGACAACCATGAAGCCTACCACTCATAACTATAAAGATGGAAGTGTTGTTGCCCCTTGCCATCCACAACCTACAAGGTCGAAACTACAACAATTGGAAGAAAAAAGAGCAAAAGGGCTTTGTTACAGTTGTGACAACAAATACACTAAAGGTCATAAGTGTGCTGAGAAGAAATTATTCTCCATAGATTGTGAAGAGGAGGAAGAAAAGGAATAAGAAATATCAAAAGAAGAGGATATACTCCAGGAACAAACCCTAGATAAAGAAGAAATGAATATGACCATATCTTGTAATGCATTGGA
Organism: Pinus taeda; assembly: GCA_000404065.3. Taxonomy (NCBI): domain Eukaryota; kingdom Viridiplantae; phylum Streptophyta; class Pinopsida; order Pinales; family Pinaceae; genus Pinus; species Pinus taeda. The sequence continues at coordinate 62,150 of APFE030205972.1, read as the reverse complement.
TGGAATTACTACTCCTCAAACTATTAAGATAGAAGGGCATATCAAGAAGAAAAAGGTAATAATTTTGATTGATTCGGGAAGTACCCATAATTTTATTCATTGTAAGATAGCAAAGGAATTGAATTACTTCCTATATCCAACACTAGAGTGTCATGTGATGGTTGAAAGTGGAGGGACCATAAATTGCTTAGGAAAGTTCCATAATATCAAGCTATCAATGGGAGAATATTTATTGAATAATCCAATGCTTTCCATTACAATGGGTGGTGCTAATGTTGTACTAGGAGTTCAATGGCTATAATCCTTGGTTACAATAGATTTTAATTTTCAAAAACTTTTCATGATATTTTGTGTGGAAGGAAAGGAAGTTGAATTAAGGGGTATTGCAGGGAAACTAGGAAAGATAATCAACTTTAACGATATGACAAAGCTTCTAAAGAAGGAACAATGAGCTGTAATTGCACAATTATGTTTGCTAGAGGTTCCCACATCGAAACCATCTATTTCTCCAGATCTCCAAAAGGTTTTGGATAATCATTCCAAGGTATTTCAGACTCCCAAATGTGTCCCACCTATTCGTGATCATGATCATGCTATTCATTTGATTCCAGGAAGTGTTCCTCTAAACATCTAGCTGTATAGATATCCCTATGCCCAAAAGAGTGAAATTGAATGTATGGTTGCAGAAATGCTAGAGGCTGGTATAATTCAACCTAGTCAAAGTTCTTTCTTTGCTCCAATAATATTGGTGCACAAGAAGGATGGATCATGGCGCATGTGTCCAGATTATAGGGAGCTCAACAAGCTCATTATTAAAGATAAATTTCCCATTCCTATCCTTGATGAATTATTGGATGAATTGCATGGATTAATTTACTTCACCAAGTTGGATCTTCGTTCAGGATATCATCAAATCAAAATGAATATTGAATAAAATCCAAAAGAAACATTTAGAACTCATGAGGGTCATTATGAAGTTTTGGTCATGCCTTTTGGCCTTACCAATGCACCTTCTACATTTGAAGGTTTGATGAATTCCATTTTCAAACCCTTCCTTAGAAAATTTGTGTTAGTATTTTTTGATGATATACTAATCTACAACAAGTCTTGGAAGGATCATGTTGAACATGTTGACAGGGTGGTCAAACTATTGGAAGAGAAACAATTACATGAAGAAATCTCCAAATTTTTCTTTGGAGTATAAGAGGTGGAATATCTGGGTCATATTGTGTCTCATGAAGGTGTTAAGGTAGACCCTAGCAAAATTGAAGCCATTAAGGAATGGAAAATCCCCACATCCTTAAAGCATCTGCGAGGATTTCTCTAGTTGACAGGATATTATCGCAAGTTTGTTAAGAATTATGGGAGAATAGCAGCACCTCCAACAACATTATTGAAGAAAGATGCATTTTCATGGACTCCAGAAGCCACAAAGGCATTTGGACATCTTAAAGAGGCAATGTGCCAAGCACCGGTCTTAGCTACACTGAACATCACAAAAACCTTTACTGTGGAATGTGCTGCTTCAAGAAATGGAATTGGTGTTGTTTTAATGCAAGATGAAAGACCCATTGCTTTCAAATGTCAACCAATCAAGGGAAAGTATTTACACAAAGCTATTTATGAGAAGGAAATGTTGGCAATACTACATGTGCTTAATAAATGGTGACCCTACCTAATGGGAAGACACTTCAAGGTAAAAATGGATCATGATAGTCTTAAATACTTTTTAGAACAAAGACTATCCTCTGAAAAACAACAGAAATGGGTCACAAAGATGTTGGGTTATGACTTTGAAATCATCTACAAAAAAGGGAAGAAAAATGTTGTGGCAGATGCACTCTCAAGAAAGGATGAGGATATGGAAGCATTTTTGTGCACCATATTTCTATTATCCAACCAGATTGGATAAACGAAGCAAGGGAGGAATGGAAGAATGACAAAGAAGTGTGGGCACTCATTCAAAAGATACAACAAGATCCCAATAAATCTGATACATTTAGCTGGAAAAATGATTCGTTATCGTACAAAGATCGTTTATACCTATGTAAGAATTCCCATATCAAACAAAATATTCTTATGGAATTGCACACTTCACCCTTAGGAGGGCACTCAAGATTTTTAAAAACTTACCACAGGGTTAAGAAGGAATTATTTTGGGAGGACCTTTAATCAGATATTCAAAAGTTTGTGGTGGAATGTTTGGTTTGCCAACAAAATAAAGTTGAAACAATTAAGACCCCGGATCTATTACAACCTTTATCCATTCCAAGCCAATGTTGGGAGGAGGTTTCAATGGATTTTATCATAGGTTTACCCAATTCTGAAGGAAAGAGTGTCATCATGGTGTTAGTTGACATACTTACCAAGTATGCACACTTTTGTGCATTATCACATCCATTTAAAGCCAGTACAGTTTCTACTACATTTATGGAAACAATTCAAAAGCTACATGGAAACCCCAAGATTATTGTAAGTAACAGAGATCCCATTTTCACTGGAAATTTTTGAGCAAAATTATTATCTTGTCTCGGCATTTAGTTAGCTCATAGATCAACTTATTATCCTCAATTTGATGGGAAAATTGAAATAGTAAAAAAATGTTTGGAAGGATATCTTCATTTCTTTGTATCTGATAAACAAACACAATGGATCAAATGGTTGCCTTTGGCTGAATGGTGGTATAACAATTGCTTCCATACTACAACAAAAATGACCCAATTTATGGCGCTTTATGGATATCATCCACCATCCATCACATCATATTTAAGAGAAAATTATAATGTTCAAGCAGTGTAACATCACATCGAGCATCAACAACAAGTTCTCCAACTCTTAAAGGATAACCTCATGTTGGCACAAAATAGAATGAAACAATAGGCAGATCAACATCAAAGAGAAAGAAGTTTTGATGTAGGTGACTAGGTATTCCTACGGCTACGACCATATAAACAAATATCCCTCAAGCAAGCTAAGAAGGATAATAAATTATCACCAAGGTACTATGGTCCGTACAAGGTGTTGCAAAACATTGGTACTATGGCATACAAATTGGAGCTTCATGCAGCTTCCCGAGTGCACCCAGTTTTCCATGTTTCATGTTTAAACAAGGTTATATGTTACAAGCTCCCAGTTCAAACAATATTTCCATAACTTGATGAGGAAGGAAAAATCATATTGGAACCAGAAGTAGTCATAGAGACAAGAACTCGACAGCTAAGAAATCTATCAATTTTAGAGTATCTCATCAAGCGGAAGAACTTATCCATTGAAGATTCCACATGGGAGGATGAGAATTTTTTACAAAAGCATCCAGAACTACTCAAGAATTGAGGAAAATCCTTTTGGGAAGGAAAGGTGCATGTTAGGCCCCTATAATACTAGTGATTCCCCCATTACTATAGTCATTGTATCCCTTATTGTTATTGTTGTGCCCTTATTTTCTCCATATTGTTATTAGTATACCCCATAGAAACCCACTATTGTTATTTTTGTGCCATTATGTTATTATTGTTATGTCGACTTGATTATATTATGACCCCTTAGACTCTTATATATAGAAGGGAGGTTTAGTCATTTCTATCATCTAAGAATTGCTCATTTGTGTAATGTAAAGGAGGTTGCCCCCTCGAAGAGGCTGAATTCTAAGGCATTGGTCTATCTTTTCTATCTTTTTGAGAGCTAGTTTCCTAACAAAGACTCAAGACAATATGGTTTCAAACTCCTTCTAGGATAATCCTTCTCCCTTTTGCCACACACTTTCTCCATTCAGCCATATCTTTAGAACAAATGTTGGAGGCTTAGGAATGTCATGATGTATGAATTCCTTGAGGCCATTGCTTTCCAACATGACCTCCATCATATACTTCCAAGCTGTGTAATTTGCGCTACCCTCCAAGGCATACTCAAGTCTCAGACCATAGGATGAAATATTGTTGACTCTAAAGTATGAACTTCCAAATTCGATTTCATGTGCACAACAAACTCAAATTATCCTCTTATATACAATCTTTAGCTCTGATACCATGTAGTTTTTTACTTGTAGATTCAACAATTTATGTGATATGCTAAAATAAAAGACAAGAATCTACTCTATTCCTCTGCAGAAACCAAAATTGATCGATGAAAATAATAAGCAAAAAATGAAGAATAACAATCGCACATAACACAATATTTCTCTGGGGAAAGGCCTGCTAAAAACCCCACTATCTATATTGCATTATCTAGAATATCTGAGAAGAAAATACAATGCTTGTTCTTCCTAAACAATTTCTGCACTAGTAAAATCTATCTCTCTACTTTCTAGGAAAACCTAGGATGAATACAATATACTCTGCTGAGCCTACACAAGTATTTTCTATCATTTTCCTGACTGACTTCCTTTGGCCAATACTTAGCCAATTTCCTAGCCTTCCAAGTGCCTACTTCCTTGCACAATTCCTGAGAGAATTAGCCCATATTTAATTGGGACAGCCTATCACCACAAATGCACAATCCATCATATGCCTTCTATTGATTGCATGCAATATTGGTACAACTCAAAAAATATACCACTAGTAGTACATTGTCCATGAACTCTAATCTCAAATGTGTCTTCCTCTAAACTGACATGCACAGGTTATTTTTTAGTGAATTAACAATTATCTGAATGACCCCTACATGTGAATTAAATATAATTTAATTCACTTGATCGCTCACTAGTTCCTTGAACAGCTATAACTAGTTTAACTGAATTAAAAAATTAGAACTCAATTTGAGCCCCTAAAATTTAGGGATCACTCTACATGACTCTAGATATACTCCCAACTTCATTTTACTAAGAAAAATAAGTCAAATTAACTTAGTTAACTACTATAAGCGACTATGAGAATAGAAATACAATTTAATTCTCAATTTAATTCAAGGACAAATTAAATTATAATTTTCTTGATGCTATTTTTAACATTTCTTGTTTCTATTTTCAACACTCTCTCTCAACAAGAAAGGAATTCAAATTTATCCCGATCCAGTACTTCTGGAATGTTCTCAAAGCAACACTTCTCTTTAGTGTTGTTGCTACTGCAACTTCTTCTTAAACTGAAAAGGAATCCAAACTAAATCAGTATGATGCATATGTCACCAGAGTCTCTGATTAATACTAGCTACTACACTATCTACTGAAAACTCTGCGCTACTGCTAACTCTGCACCATGCCATCTGCACTCCTACCAACTCTGCTCTGTTCTCCCAAATATTTGATTGTTGATAGTCTCTACCTCTATCACTCGGACATTTGACTACATCAAATGCCACTATTCCATCCTGATACTATCTACTATGGGATCTTGTAGCAAGCTAATGATCCATGAGACAAAAACATCAGTCAACCTTGCCCACATTTATGCACTCTTGGGACTATCACTTCACATCACCCCACCTCTCACTTAGGGGTATGGCCACATGTTCTCCCTCTGCTCACTTACCTCAAAATTCTCCCCTACTAGAGTTCTATTCTTGACTGGATTCCTCCATTCAGTCTCCTTTCCCCTCCTCTAATTGTGGTTTCTCAATAATTTGTTGATGCTACTTTTGAGGTTTTTTTGGAGGCTGCATGTTGAGAGGTAATTCACTCTCCATCTCAACCACCAAGTCTCTGACATTTTCCTTGCTTCTCAAGGCTTTGCATGCATGTTGTACCTCAAGTGCATATATTTTCTTGACTCCCACACTGATTTGTTTCACCTGTCCCATAGCGATGTGTCTAAAGAAAAGATTTATGGAAACAAGATTCTTAATTAGTCTTGGAACATATATCACATATGTGATTATCAGAGGGGAGGTAGGCTCCCTATGAAACGTAATTGTACCAATGTCATTCGCACTATACATCCCATTATCTCCAAACTCTATGTTCTACTTGAGGTCTTTCTCCTTAAATTCACTCCAGAGATCTCTATTCCTTGTCATATGGAATGCGGAATCGTTGTTGAGTACCACATGCTTCCCATTATAGTGTTGGTCATTCATGCAACAAGAGTGAAATAAAGTTTGAATTGTGAAGCTAGAGCTTCACCTACTACTGGAACTAAAGATTCCTTCTTGCTTTATTTCTTTTGTGGGCAATTCATGGCAAAGTGCCTATACCCATGACAATGAAAACACTTGAATTTGTACAAGTACTTCTTCTTTCGACCCTCCTTGCCTTGGGAATTCTTTCCTTGGATTTATTTTCTTTGTTGACTAATTCGAAGTCCTCTTCCACTTCTTTGTAAGAGGTCCCATCTCTGGTGTTTTGCTAAATCTCTTCCTGTACCAAATCCGACCACAACCTCTCCCAATCTAGTAGTTTCTCCCTCCCATTAACTGAGTCTTGGTAATTGTGCCAACTCTTGGGAATTTCTAGGAGATCTAGGCTCACCACATTGTCTTCAGCAACAACAATCCTGACACTTACAAGATCATCCCAACAATGGGTGAACTTGGTCAAGTATTTCAGAATTGAGTTGCTCTTCTCCATATTGATCTTTCTGAGTTTGTCCTTTAGTGCCAACTTCCTATGGTCATTGCTATTTTTAAATAGGTTCATCAATGCCTTTCACATTGAGTATGGAGTTTCCTTACCATGGAGACTCAAGACAATGTGGTCTTCAACACCTTCTATGATAATCCTTCTCGCTTTTGCCACACTCTTTCTCCATTCAACAATATCTTTAGCATCAAATGTTGGAGGCTTAGGAATGTCATGATCTACGAATTCCTTGAGGCCATTTTCTTCCAATACTGTCTCTATCTTGTCCTCCCAAGCTATGTAATTTGAGCTACCCTCCAAGGTATACTCAAATCTCAAACTGTAGAATGACATATTGCTGACTTTGAAGTATGAACTTTCAAATTCGATATCACGTGCACAACAAACTGTAATTCTCCTCTTCTATACTATCTTCAACTCCGATATCATGTAGATTTTTACTTGTAGATTCAAAAACTTATGTGACATGCTAAAACACAAGACAATAAGCTACTTTATTCTTTACTGGAAACCAAAATTGATCGATGAAAACAATAAGCAAAAAAGGAAGAATAACAGTCTTACATAACAAAATATTTCTCTCGGAAAGCAACTGCTAAAACCCCCAACTATATATATATCTTAACAAGAAGATCTGAGAAGAAAATACAATTCTTGCTCGTCCTAAACAATTCCTGCATTACTCCAATCTATCTCTCTGCTTCCTAGGCAAGTCTGGGATGAATACAATATGCTTTGTTGAACCTACACAATTATTTTTCATCCTTTGCTTGACTGACTGCCTTTGGCAAATATTTAGCCATATTCCTAGCCTTCCAAGTCCATACTTACTAGCACAATTCCTAAGAGAATTGGCCCATATTTAATTAGGAAAAACTATCACCACCTATGTGCAATCCATCGTAATCCTTCTACTGATTGCATGCACCATCTATACAAATCCAAAAATTATACAACTGATAGTACACTGTCCCTGAACTCTAATCCCAAATGGATCTTCCTATGAACTAATATGCATGAGTTATTTTTGAGTGAATTATCAGTTATCTGATTGATCACTACATGTGAATTAAATCTAAATTGATTCACTTGATCACTCACTAGTTCCTCCAACAGTTGGAATTTGTTTGACTCGATTTAATTCTATTAAACTAAATTAAATAATTACAACTCAATAAGAACTCAATCTGGGCCCCTAAAATTTAGGGATCACTCTATATGACTCTAGATAGACTCCTAACTCAAATTTACTAAGCCAACAAAATTGAATTAACTTAGTTAACTCCTACAAGCTCCTATGAGAATAAAATTACAATTTAATTCTCAATTTAATTCAAGGACAAATTAAATTAGAATTTTCTTGATGCTATTTTTAACATTTATTTTTCCTATTTTCAACAAAAATTTGATGATTTCAATATTGATGATCTTGTGTTGAGATGGGATACTAGGAATGAAGAAAGGGGAAAGCAAAGAAAATTTGAAAATTTATGGAAGGGACCCTATAACATTGAAACCTTTCATGGAAGCAATTTCTATCAGCTGAAAGACCTGATAGATGAGTTACTTGATGAAGGGCCTATTTAAACACATCATTGTATATATAATCTTTATTTTTAATACTGCAAGTGTGGGTGGCTGCCATAAAAAATTGAAGCCTGAAGTGAAGGCCAAAGTTTTTAATGAGCTGCTACCATATGTAATAAAAGTCATAGTTAGTCAAGTCAGTCTAAGTTAGTGTGTTAAGAGTCAATAAAGTGCCCAATGGATAAGGCTATTAGTCTATGGTGTTTTTGGAACCTCACAAGGAGGATGTTATCCCCATTGGAGTCTATGTTAGTGTCCTATGTCTAGGGATATTGGTTTTGTTAGTCTCGCTATGTATCTAAGGTCAAAGTTGTAAATATTAGTCATGATCACCTGACTATTATTGTTCACAGAGTTCTAGGTCTATATTGGGTAGCATGTAAAGAATTTTATTTTGTTAATAGTGAAATGTCAAAAATCATGTTTTCCTTACAAAAGGAAATCATGGAAAGCCTTTGATCACATTACAAAATCATGATTATACATCTTCTTGGGTATTGTAAGATAGTCACCATCTAAGTCATTGTTAGTAGGTCACCTAAGTCTACATCAAAATAAATCATGAAAAGATCTTGGCACAGATTTGGAGGTTCTTTGGTATCAGTTTAAATGTCACCTCAAAAGGAGAACTCATGAACTTAGTAGAGAATAATGGTCAGAAGGACAATCCTTTTTCTTCCCAATGAGCTGTGTTTTTGGAAAAGTGTTACGCACTCATGATGTTCTTTCTAAACCATGATAAACACTTTCACTCCCGGTTTAGGCCATTCCAGGTGATCACTTGAACCTTTCTCATTATCCCTTATCATTCAGCTCTTGATAATCTACATTGGAATGCTCGAGTGGTTCATTTCATTCATTGTGAAAGGGAGGCAGGGGCACTACAAGTTCACATAGTGTTTAAACGCCTGCATGTTGAAGATTAATATTCCATCACAAGTTCAAATTTAGTTTTGCTTTATCCTTCAACCTTGAAAGAACTCTAAAATTGCATTTAGAAGATAGCACAAATTTTTTAAAGGGTACAAAAAGCATAAAATTTAAGTCGATACATTTCTGAAATTTGTTACATTTATCTTCCTTTGCGCTGCGTTTTTATACCAACTCGTTGTGATTCCACACAGTGGGTAATTTCCCTCTTTTCTGACTGCTAATTTTCCTTTTTGTTGTGTGAGCCTTTGCATGCAACTGATGTCTTGGTCTTAAGATTGTAACAAAGTATTTTCCCTTAGTATTTATGTCTAAAGGGTGTTTTACAGCTCAAATTTGTTTAGCGCTGCATTTTTGGCTTGTGCGTTGTAGCTGTCCGTAGTTTAATTTCTTGCCACTAGTTACACAATTTCAAGTTCTATAGGGTTTTCATGAGAAAGTCCACAGTTGTAAGCCTTGGTGTAATTGTTGCGAGTATATCTTAAGTCATTGTGACAAGATTGAAATATCATAACACCTCCATTGTTTCCAAAACGAGTTGTTCATAACCTTAAACTATTCATTGCTGCAAAAATGGAACTATGTCAATTCTAGAAGAAAAAAACACAAAAGAGGAGCTATTGTACATTTTGAACCACATGACATCACAACATGCACATCCAACCATCATAATGGATTTTGAACAAGTAGGGTGTATGAGATTTTGCAAGAAAATTCAAGGGTATCATTTGCATTTGGCAAAAGATTTTTCTAGGAGTTTTGATGGTATGCAAGCAAAGGTGAGAAGCCTAATTTTTCCAGTCTCTACTAAATCAATAGCTAAGGCCACTGAGATCCATTTGAATGGTAAGAAATGGTTCAAAGGAATGGATTATGATTTGGTAGATTTCAAGGAATTTCTCAAGCTAAAACACCAAAAAGAGTATTTCTCAATTGTTCGAAGGAGTTATTTACAAGATCATCATAGCAAACGGTTGGGTGTCATCTAAAGATACTTCACATTTGAAGGGAGATTTAAGAAGGTGTATCACTATCACATTAGGCTCTTAATGCATTTTATTGGTAAGAAATATTTGAATCTTCATTATTATCTATTTAGTAGTGTATGTAAGATGGTTTAATGAGTTCAAACCGAAGTAAGTCAAGCTGAAGCTAGTTTGTTCCATTTTTCATTAACTAAGTTGCTGGTAATGAAGGAGCTAGAGAAAAAGGGGCAGTCATGACAGGAGTTTTTAGTTTCTACAGGATGGGCAGCACAATCTTCAAACAATCAAAAGACTAATAAATACACTCCTTCAGTTGTGATTAAAGAAGCTTCACCTATAGTAGCAAGCTCAGTCAAGAAGCCTTTCACTAAAAGAAAATTGGCTGATAAGAAAAACCCTAAAAAGCTACATTTCTCCCCTGAGGTAGAAAAGGTGGTAAGGGATCCAAGAACAAGAAATGCAGCCAAGTGATTACCTGTGGTCCTCCATCTTCACCCATTCAAGTTATCAAATCAGAGAGCACACGTAAGGAAGTGGAAATTAATGAAAGGGGGCACAAAATGTGAGAGTTACAAGGTTAGTTGGACAAGGCCCATGTGAAAATATAATACTTGCCATAGGAGAATAGGGATCTTAGGCATAAAGTGTCACAATAAACTATTTAGCCTAGAGAAGAAAAGTCATCAACAAAAACATTAGCACATGTTGACAATGACAAATGCAAAATGGTCATTGATGTGGAAGAGTTGAAGGAGGTTGTAAAGAAGTCAAAGAGACCTAGAACTAGGTTTTATGCCAAGGTACAAATGCAAGTAGTGGATATTGTTCAGCTTGAAAGAAGATAATTTTTTTATGAGTAGAAAAAATTTGAGAAGCTACTGAAACAACTAGAAGGATTACAACAACAAGTTGATCAACTTGCACAAAAGGATCAAAGTGAAAAATTGTATGTGTTTAGGTTAGAAGTTGTTTAGCCTATCCTTGACAAGGAAAAATACAAATTGAAGTGGTCCCTACCTCTACATAAGTAGGTGAAAGATCTATCTGTACAAAACTTGCTCCTAAGAACTCACTAAAGAATAAGCTCACTCGAGAAGAAGAAACTCACTGAAGTCAAGGAAGCTAGAAGGAAGAGGAAGATGGGTAGTTTGGAAATACTTGTAGAGGCTAGTACAAAGGTGAATCTATAGCAGGAAACCTCAACACAGCTCTGAAACTTTTTTGTGTATCAAGAGATCAGAAAAGGTAAATTTTGATGAAATATGCAAAAACGCAGCAGGGGGCTTGCTGCTCTTTTTATATAAATTATTTTAATGGTGGGATAGTGAAGTTGGAAGCTTTTTTGTCATGAGGGAGTAATATGAAGGTTCTAGCATCCACTTTTATGGCTCAAGCACTTGATATTAAAAAAGAGTCACCATATGTTCGGTTTTTGGAAGCATTACAAAAGCACACAATGTTGCTACAAAAGTGGGAAATAGGTCAAAGTGAGGTATGTAGCCCTTTTGAATCTTATTTGGGAGTTTCAACACTATCATAGGGGTATTTGAAACATACATGTTTGCTTAATCTTGATAGACAAGGGCCGCAAGGGTACAGAGCATGGAAGCTACTTCATTTTACTGTGAAACTGCCCAATGCGCTGCGAGTCTGGACAATCAGCGCTTCTCAGTTCAAATTTCAAATTTTTTACTTCGAGAAGTGGTTTAGATCATCTAAATAGGTCGAAATTTATCTTAGGAGTTGTGTTTAATATTCATTGGTCAATATTCCAAGTTAGTGTTGTTTTAGGCTTAGATTGGTTGTAAGGAAAATTGTTCCTATTTTTCTGTATATGCACTAGTTTTTGCATGTATCTAGTTAAAAGCTGGTCTTGGCTAATTATTTCGACCATGTAGGGTAGGAGATCAAATTATTCATCATGTAAAAATATACCAAAAACATTTTTTAAAGGGTTTTGTTGGTTGAGATTAGAGAGAAAGACTTTTGTGCATTGAATTTTTTGAAAACCATTCGAGTGAATGAATGAAATAGAAGGTGATTTGCAGGGATTCCTGAGTCATAATTTTGGTGGTTTTCTACTCCTTTGATATTGTAAGTTAGATTTGTGCTTACATCCCTTTAATGTGCATCTTCTTGCTTGGAAAACAAAATGTTTAATTCAAAATTCATCTTTAATTATGCTATGTTTTAGTTTGAAAAGTTATCAATGTTTTCATCTTAAAGAAACATCATAGAATTCATTCATGGTTTGAGTCTTTAATGTGTTGTCTTTCACGTTTTATACATTCACCCCCTAGACCAATTTTACTTAAATCCCACCACCAAAGCTGCCTACCTTGCCCCTGTGGGGAAACCCTATGTTTTCCCCTCATATCACTGGACAAAAATCTGATTTGACATAACTCCATGCCCAATCATAGATGATTTGATGGTTTATTCAAACAAGTTTCATACACTCAGGATGCTCCAACGTCTTTGAATATGTCTCAGTTCAATGTATCTTTGCAAAGTCAGATATTCGACATAAGTAATTTAATCAATGTTTTCAATATAATAATGGAAGTTTAACTTTATTTTTTTTATATTATAAAGTGAAAATGTTAAATTGAATATTAAAAGTATATAAAGAAATCTATAATGTAGATAAAATTTATAGATCATTGTTAGTATGGAGTTTTTGATGAAACCAACCCATTTCTTAATATTGACTACTAAAATCAATTTACTAAACAACTATATGAGATATTTGGTAAAATTTAATAACAAGTATTTATGAAGATTATAATTAAAATTCCAATCCATTTATTGAGTTTTACAGCTAAATTAGTTTAACAACTATATAGAGTGTTTGATGAACCAAACCCATTTGTTAAGATTAATAACTAAAATCAATTTAACAACTATATGGAATATTTGACGAAGTCCAATAACAAATAGTGAATTTTTTTGGCAATATTTACCAAAAAATTTACTTGTCAAATTTCGTCATTGCTTTTTTGAGGTGTTGTCTACAAATGCCACAATTTGGTTTAGATGGCCAAATTCCCCAATTTCTAGTGAAAACGTTTCAATAAATCTAATAGTGGAAATTTCTGAATTGTTCTTTTGATGGTGGAAATTAATTTAGGACTATCAATAACCCCTGAGCATCCAAAATCTTTAGGCTTGGCCATTTTAACCATGATTTTAAAAAAATGCCTTATTTTTCCAAAACTTGTCATAATTTCCCTTGTTTTTAGAGCTAAATTGTGGACTCATTAAACTACGGTGAATTTAATAGCTTAAAAATATTTATCCTGAAAATAAAGTTGTTTGGGAAAACGGGAAAGACATAGTTGGCATGTGACGGTAAAAGGAGGAATATTTGTTATGTATGGATGGGTAAGATATCAAATCTTGAATATGGTATTTTAGAGATAAATCTATTTTGATTTGGGAATATTTTTAAATTTGACTAACAACAATGAAGTTGATTATTTAACCTAGCTATTGTATATTCCAAGCTATTCTCAAAATCCATAATCGTACAAAATTGTGCATAGTCTTACTTCAGTTGAATCATGGAACATACTAGAATTTGATAGCATTGAGATCTATCAAGTTAGGATTTGATGCCATGATGGAGTTCAACTTATTAAAATATTTTTATTCACCAAATTCATGTCAGAGTTATCACTCCAAATAATATTAAATGCTATAGCCTACAACTACTAGTTATATATTATTATGCTTAACTCCTTGCTAGCTTGATTGTGATTCCATGTGACATGTTAGGTAGTTAGTAAATGACAAAGATTTTAACTGAATGGATGAAATGAATGATTTTAATGATGCTCGGGAGCTCGTGTAACTTAAGGGACAAAGATAATAACACAACTAGCTCATTTTCATATTTCTTTCTATGCCGAATCTTCTACTATGAGTCTTAACACCTTTGCTTTTCTTTTAATAACTGTTACTAAATATTTTTTCTTACCATGGTCACAAGTTGGGTTGATCTCTTTGATGTAGTATTTTTTTTCTACGATGATTGTGATTGGTACAGAGTTAGTCCCAAATTCACTAAAAAGCTAATTCTATATTCATGAGGAATCAATAACTAAATCTATATTTATGACGATAATCTTAATTTTTGTATCTACTACTACAAGGGATAGAATTTGAATTTCACGGCCATCTTGTCTATCATATGACATTTTGTTTGTGATAGGGCATTTAAAATTTAGTATGGAAGTGTGCAAAACATAATTTTGATAGTTCACTTTTTTCCAAAAATGTAATTAATACCCAATCAAGAATGTTAAGGAAATATATATAAGGATGCAAATTTGATAAGTATTTTTCCCCTATTTTACTTTTTAAATGTTGTGATTCCTATCTCTTGAGATTGGTATGGAAGTGTGATAAACCTCTTTTTGAAAGTTTATTGTTTTCCAAAAATGTTACAAATAAAGTAGGGTGAGACAAAAAAATGTGGCATCATTGGTGTGTTTCTTTTCTGATGGGTAATGTTGGTAGCAGCCTGCTTCACAATGCACATGTTGATTGATTCAACTTTTCATTAAATATAGGTAGGTAGACTCTATGTATTAAGACAGTGTTTTCATTTCTAACTTCTCATTCATCTCACAAGGGATTTTTCAAAGATTCTCCTCACATAAGATCATAAGCAGATCTTCCTTGGAGAGACCCTAGAATCCAAATCAAATCCATTCAAATCAATATGTAAAAGGGAATATGGAGTGCTTCCGAGGCCCGATTTAGTGTCAACTGATTATACTTTGAACTTACTCATAAATGTTGTCAAAATTGAAACTAATACAAAGCATTGCAGGAATGGTTTAGAATTAATAGTGTTAATAATAGAATAAAAGCTTAATATCAAAATAATAATAATAATAATAATAATAATATAATTTTGTTTAAAGAAAATAATGAAATCTAGTGAAATATGTGTTTTACTTGAATTCAGATTATTAATATATACTTGATCCAAGGGATGAAGTTAAAGTAATAGTGGATTATTGATTTGGTTAAATATTATAAAAGGATTGATTTGAAATTAAATTAAATTAATATAATGATATAGATTAAATGGTTGATCCAATATCAAATACTTAACAAACATTTCTTTATAAAATAATACTATATTGCAAAATATTTTTATCCATAATATGTTTTTTGAGTAAAAAAAAGCATAATTTTATATTGATATCAAAATAATGAGATGTGCATATGCCATCCAATGTTCTTAACATAAGCCTTACTGGCAATGTCGGAATACACAAATCACCCTTGTGATGACAATTTTTGTAGTACAAGGGGAGAGCTCCATATATAGCAAGAACCTGATAGAAAAAATCAAAATATTCAAGAAACATATCTGAATTGGTAGAGATAAGAGGATAGCTATAGATACAAGCACCCCACATCAAAAAATAGCAAGATAGTGCAAATATGGAATGATATGTTATGTGGGGAAAAATTTGATATGAAAATAGATAGAACTGATGCCACATCCGATAGTAAAAACCGCTAGCATGAGGATTTTGTAATGATCAAAATGACAACACCATATAATGAGGACGAGGAGACATGGTTCAACATGGAATGGTCGAGTCCATCCTCATAGAGGACACCATTTATTCCCAATGGCCAGGCATCCATGTACAAACAAAACAACAATATTTCATTAATACCGTAAAAAGCTATATTTCACATTTAATAATCTGCAAAAACATCAAGAAAATCAAAATGTTAGGGGGAAGGAATGTGTTTAACCAAGGAGGGGAAATCTTCAATATTTATGTTCTTTTGGTCCATAGTAATTGTTAAATGCATCATGCCTAAAGAACCTGTTAAGCCCATCTTCGATAGTTGATCTGTTGTCATATTCTTCTCCCTCTAGATATAATTTATAGTGGAGTTGTTTAGTAGAGTCGATAACTATTCAATTCTCGTCAACCACCCAAGCACTAAGGGATTTGAGATTTTAACAGACCCCTTTAAATGTTTTATTATTACTTTAGAGTCATCATGGATGTGGATAAGGGGAATATCTAGAAAGTGTGTGAACCATATTAGGCCCCAAAGGTCCATTACCTTAGCTTTAGTGTTTGTGCCCCTACCGCCATGCCAAAAAACACTATATCTTTGTTCCTTAGAGGTGGCCAACGAGAAGCCACAACCACATATTCATTTTTGAGCAGCTCCATCAAACAATTCCATTGGGAATATCTATTGTACTTCCATCTTGTTATGACAAGAAACCATCTTGCAAGTTTTTTTAGAAGAATATAGAGTATGAGAGGTGAGAATATTATCCATGACCCTGTGAAAACTCCTAGAGTAGTTTTGAAAAATGTAGTTATTTCTCCGCTTCGAAATTTCCCAGAAAAGGATAGGTGAAAGGATTCTCCAATCAGCCTTTTCGGTTCTTCACCATTGTAGAAATTCTTTAATGCAATCATGTTGATGAAATTTAAAACCAAGTAGAGAAGAGAGGCATTTCAAGATATGAGTAGTGAGGGAGAAAGTAATGAAGATGTGGTTATTATTTTCAGATTCCATCTTACAAATAGGACAGATGCTAGGGTCATGCCACAAGAACTTTTGTAGGTTTTCCCAGGTTAGATTTTTGTTATGAAAAAGTAGCCAAGTAAAAAGTAAAATTTTATTGGGGATGTTGGTTTTCCAAAATGCAAAAAGGGTATGTTCCTTAGTCAGGTTAGAGACCCTAGAGCAGAGAGAAAAGTATGCATCCACCACATTAATATTGTCATTCTGCATATTCCTAGTCAAAATTAACTTGTCCTAGTTTCCATCATGGCATATCCCCAGCTGATTCATCCCAGCCACACTACGCAATGATTTCAGCTCTCACAAACGAGGCAAACCTAGATCCATAGTAGTCCTCTAGATAGGATGTGGACCCCTCCATGAAGCAATGGTTTGACCCCAAAAAAAATGCCTCTAGTATTAACAGAAGCGATAAGTTGTTTTGGGATATTGTCCACGTCACCATAACTCAAGATATGGTAAAATCCAATGAGAATATTGTGTACTGAGCCAAATTTCCAAAAAATATGTTGCAAAAAGATCTTGGAAACGTTTTGGAAACTGAACGAGATGATAGATCCATTTTTGGCACTAAGGGTTCCTTTATGGAACCAGAAAGTGAGGTCATCGTTTTTGAGATATTTTTGTCTGATGACCAGACTCGAGGTACTAGTAGAAAATATGCCTCTCCAAAGATATTTTATAAGTAAAGTCTATCCAAAATAGTAGAGATCTAGAATTCCCCATCTCCCCAAGAGTTTTTGCAAGGTAATCAAAGGAATTTGGCAAGTTGATATTTTTTTTTAATATGACTACCTCCCGAGATGAAATTATCCATGAATCGGTTTAGGGAGAGGATGGTAGCAATAGGAATATGAAAAAGGTGGGCCCAATAGACTGATAATTGGTTTAAGACAGCTTCGGACAGGATAACGCTCCAACCCAGGGAAATATTTATGTATTCCCATCCAGAGTTTTTTTTGAAGAATCTATCAAAAAGCTAGATCCAATTAGTATTCCTATAATTGCAAGCTTTAATTTGGAAACCCAAATATTTTATGCTCTGACCCATCAATTTGGCCTCTATACCAAACAAATTCTTGATATAGACAATATTATTCAAGTCACAATTACCATGACACAAGATAGATTTATGTGCATTCATATAAAGGCCAGTATCATTGGTGAATTTCCTGAAAATATGAAAAAGGCATAACCAAGAAAATCGGAGCAACATACCCATAATCAATATGTCATCGACAAAAAAACCATGTGAGATGTTGATATTATTTCCAATCTTGAGAGCTTGAAATTGATCTCATTCCATAGGCTTTGAGATGTGCAGGCTGAAATCGTCCATAGCAAGAATGAATAACAAAGGTGAAAGTGAGCATCCCTATCTACGACCTCGCCCAACCCAAAATAATTTAGAAGGATACTCGTTTATGATCACCGAATAATCAACATTGATAATGCACACCATAATCTAGTCGACACACTTTGATTACAGACCTATTTTAAAAAGGACAAGCCTGAGGTATCCCCAATCAAGGCTGTCAAAAGCTTTTTTCAAATCAACCTGTAGAATAGTAGCATTAGACTTTTTCGTATAAATGGAATGAAAACATTCCTGTGCATTTACAACCGCGTCATGAATTTGATGACCTTTCAAAAAACCATGTTGTTGTGGGGATATATGGTGAGAGAGAGTGTCCCTCAAACGACCTGCTATGGTTTTGGAGATAATCTTATAGATAAGATTGCATAGCGAGATAGGCCTGTAGCCATCAAACCAGTTTGGAAGATTGCACTTCGGGATGAGAGCAATGTAGGTCAACTTGATGTGGTGGTGTGCATACCCAGTTGTTCTAGATTCCTCCACAATATGAATGAGATCATGTTTGAAAAGATAAAAAAAATGTGTGAACAGCTCCATAGTCCACCCATTCGGTCCTAGACTTTTGTCCCCTTTAAAATATTTAAGGACACAGAGAAGTTCATCTTCCAAGATGCATTTGTAAAGGTCCCCATTCGAGTGGATATATGCTCCCACATCATCCAAAATTCCCCAAATATAGTTTATATTGTGCCTATGGTTGGAACAATTTGGTGTTTCTGTCTCCCTCCTTGATCCGGATAGCGTGGCTCTTCAGGCACCCAGAGGCTTCTTTAATATCTAATATATGATCTCTTTTAACCTCTAGTTCCCAAATGTGAATTCGAATTGAAGAAGGAAGGTTTTTGGAGGCCATCAGTGGGAGAAAGGTATCCAATTCACTTTGAATATCCCTGATTTCTCTTTTCATAGATAGATTTTTATTTTTTTGCCAAGATTTCACAACCCGATGGAGAGACTATAGTTTATAAAGGATATGATCCATGGGAAAGGAACCAGTAACACTCCCATAGTTTTAGGATTCCCGAACCATAGTGTTGAAATATAAATCTTCTAACCAAATTCTGTTACATTTAAGAGGCATTCCAAGATGCACTAGCGACTTCTTCCAGACCAGAGTAACAGGCCTGTGGTCGGATAAGAAATTACTGATGATGTTTGTGTGTACCTCCCCTAGACAGTCAATCAAATGTTCATGAATTAAAAATAGATCTAGTCTCTTGGTGAAATACACTGCACCTTCCTGCCCATTGTCCCATGTGGGGGCCATAACCTCCAAGTAGATGTCTACAAAATTGTGTGTAAGAAGGGCATCCCTAAACATTCCTGCCAGTGGATCAAGTCTTTTGGTTCAACCCCAAGTTTCCTCTAGGGCAATAGTACAGTTCAAATCTCCTACAATGATGAGGGAGGTAAGTTCCATAATCCTGGAGGAGAAAAGACCATCCTAGAAAATGGCCCAATCCCTGTAAGGAACATATGTA
The DNA here is from genome assembly GCA_000404065.3 of Pinus taeda. NCBI lineage: Eukaryota > Viridiplantae > Streptophyta > Pinopsida > Pinales > Pinaceae > Pinus > Pinus taeda. The sequence goes on along the minus strand of APFE030205972.1, from coordinate 42,698 downwards.
TTTAGAATATGTATGCACCCTTCTAGGCCTGAGATGTGACCCTAAAGTAGAATTCCTATGAAACAACTGTAATGTTTGAGACAGACACATATACGGTCCCCGATTGGTACCAAACTGCCAGAGAGCCCAATAGCCGCGGTGGCAGATATGTGACAATTTGGGAACATTTTCCTGAAATATAATATAACCTGTGGGATAAAGTGCATAGATTCTTATAGAAAAATGATAGTAGGATGAAGAGAGACAAAAAGACTTGAGGGCTCGAAATTTTGAGGCAACCACCAATCCCCATATATTCAGGGAAAGGATGAATGTCATAGGGACACCATCTCAAGTTTGCATGCTCTAAGGCCCTGTGAGGGAGTGATGTCAGTAATAGGAACATCAACCAAAAGACTGTCCATAGCGGAGGTGAAGGGGTTAGGTCTAGGTCTAGCTTGTTCCATAAAATGTCTGCTCCTGCGGTTTTGAGTGCATCTAACAGTAATGTTGCAGGCGAATGTAGGCTTGATGTGGGGAGTAGGTGATCCCAAAGGTTTGTGGATGGTGAGTGTATGAAAGTCTAGGGATTTCCTATTGAGTAGAAAATCTAGGTCACTACCGATAGAGTTTGTAGGAGAGTTTAGTGGTGAGTTAGGTGGGGTGGTGTTGGTCCTTGGCCCTTTACCTTGGTTTGCAAATAATGAAGGCGACAAGTATGGAACGCATGGGATATGTGAGGTGGAAGGAAGGCCAAGCACCAGGCGGGGTGGCAGAATGTCCAGATGGGGAGGAGTGGCAACCGTAGTGGACTTTCAGGGCTGAATAACATGGCTAGACTGATCTTGAGAGTATACCTTCAGGGAGGATAATGGGGACGACAAATCCATAATAGGCAAAGATCAATTTAAGGAAGAGTTTAGAGTATAAGAGCGATGCGAAAAAGTATTATGTGGAATACCCGTATTTTTCCTCTAGGGAGAGAGAGCCTTCTGAATGTTTGGCGAAGGACTGTTTCCACCATCACAACCCCTTGGGTGACTGTTGATGGGTCTACCATGTAGTAGACCACCCGGCCTGCGAGGGTATTGTGCCAACAGATGCCCAGTATGGTGGCACTGAAAAGGAACTCCCCAAAAGTCTAATCTTTGAGACAAATGTGTATCCACCCAGAATAAATTGATGTGGTCCAGGAAACCATCAGGGTACTCCTTCTCAATTAAGATCTAGGCCACCCTCTTGTCCTATGCACCCAAACAATGAGGGTCCACGTACACAAATTTTCCTATAACATTTCCAATGTCTATCATGACTTGTTTCGTCTAGAGTTCAATGGGATGGTTGGGAAGTTTCACCCAAATCAGCTTATTCTGGGGTGTATTGTGGAGTGAATTATATCCAATGTACCAGTGGTGCAACACGAGGAAGCTCTTTCCGTTAATCCATGGCAGCAATTTGTTTTTTTCTAAGTCCTCTTGACTTAGAAAATGGAAACTATATCATCCCTTTAGGAGCCAAATGATAGTCGGCATGTAACCCAACATGGTTTTCCATTTTTTCCCCACCCAATCTCTCATATCTGAGTCACTAATATCAACAAAATACCATCTGGAAACTAAAGCTCTCTTTTGTAGACATATAATTCTGTCAACAAGCACATCATTATCCAAAGAAAGAGTAGGTAGTGGGGAGGTCGTTTTAATAGAAAATTGTTTGTTTTTAGAATGATGTCTGCATGCGGCATGTTTGCCACCCTGTGAAGCATGAGATGCATGGATACCATGTGGTGGACTAGCTTCTCCCAAGATATTATGCCACGTATCCAGTGAGCATGGGCCACACTATATGCCCGAATTGATAGTATGTTGAAGTAGCGACTCAACATCAATTGTGGCCTGAATAAGGGCCTCGTCTGTAAATGAGTCAGAGAGCTGGCCCATGATCTGGCGGAGGGTTCAAAGGACTCAATAGAATATTTTAAAAGGTCATCTGACAGTAATTAATGTAAGGAAACACGACAGATGGGTAGTAATGATATAGGATGAGAATAGAAATGAATGAGGAAGGCCTCGGGAAGCAGAAAGAATGTCAATAAAGGGAGAAGACTCGTGTGCAAAATAAACCACAAACAGTCAGGATAGAAGAGTGTCGTCAGAACAACATCTAGAAATGGCTAAAATTCTGAAGCTGAAACGAGGGAGTTAACGTGTTGTAAGAAACCAGTAAATGATGCAGCCAGAGCACATGGGAATCTGTCCGACCAACATGTGGGGAGATATGGAGGTGATCTCAATGGAGATGGAGCCACTTATTTTCCACGAATTAGAGCAGCATGATGGAGAAAGGGTACACCAATAGAAAGGAGACAAAATCCAATACCAGGAGAGAAGAATCCGGCCAGGAACTAGAGTCAAAGGTGAATGTGAGATTAGCACGGATCTAGCTACAACAGTAGTAGTAGCAACCTGAGCAAGAAAACCAGATATTGCAAATTTTAAAACAAAAATTCTTGCAAGGTCTAGAGATGAAACATGAGCATGGCCAATGGGCTCTAATAAGAGCAGGGAAGCTAAGAAGCAATCTCGATCTATCTATAGCGAGGGTCCTAAACTAAGAGTTGGAAGAGGATCCACAGACGGAAGGAATATGGCCATCGCAAAATGCATATATAAAGAGAGTGTGACAGAGCGCAGGGTAAAATTATAAAATGTAAGACCATAAATTAAAATCAAATGATCAGAACAATGTATAACAGAGGCTAAGAAAGGAAAAAAAATTAATGGCATCAATTTGTAACCTTCTCAGAAAAATAGTGACATCTTGGGGAAAATAACATACCTACTATAACATCCGAAACTAGTTTGTGCCTATATCCCCTTACGACAATTCCACAGGAACACACATGCGAGAACCACTGTATAGGGAAAACAAATTGAAATGGCACCTTGGCAAGATAACCATGTAATACTATATTCACCATCTAACGAGGTGGAAAAAGATGGGAGTCAATCCTCATAGAGGACACTGATAAGCCCATTGGCCAAGCCTCTCAAGAACCAAAAGCCCATGCATTCTGTGCCACAAATCCCCTCTGGAAGCTCATTTGTCCATGCATGTTCACCACTTCCTGGATTGCTTTCACGCGCTTCCAATTACCTCTAAATATTAACATAAATAAGAGAATTATCGTCTAATGGCTGGATTCTTGTGTCCTCTTACCAAGATTTTCCATTAACAAACACAGATATCTACACACTAAATGAAACCAAAAACATTTCAAATTTCATAGTTTCAAGCTACAACAAATTGCAATTCTAATCAGTATGTAGAACATTACAATGACGTGGGAGGCCTTAGAAAAAATCAATCCCAACTATAATTCCACGAAACGTAAATGAAACTCAGCTATAATTCCATGAATTCAAATTTGAATTCAAATCTCATGATAATTGCAATAGGCATTAAATGATATAAAATGAAGCTAAGCTAGTCTTGGCAACGATTGTAGTCTAAGTGCTACCTTAGAGGGACTCACAACATGTTGTTTGAATAGAATTTCCTAATTCATAGAACTCTACAATGGGCAACGATACAACTCCCCTTAAGCTTCAAACCATGTATGGGGTCCTTATCATATTTTGCACTTCAAAATAATGCTTACTATTTTTTAAAACCAGATTGAGTATAATTATGTATTAAAAAGTCAAACCCGTTCATAACAAAATTGGGGATTTACAACAATTTATCCATGCTTCTACAAGCCGGTAATGATTTCTTTATCCGTCTCATCTATTGGAGTAGATATGGCTATCCTGTTTATAAAACTTTACCATTATGGGGTATTTATAGCTACAACTTCGACAAAATTGAGATAGAAGGTATATACATTTACAATTCATCCTATTGATAAAAACATAAAAAAAAAACACAGGAGATCAGATGTCCATTGGGATGGACAATTTAGATCTAAACCAGGAGAAGCATTCTTTGAGCCTTTGAAATTCTCCTGATATGTCACACCCTCAATTTTTCCTACATGCCTTCCTCCATGGTTTCCACTTTAACCTTTAGATTTTCCAATTAATTTTGCTGTGCATCTAGCTCGTCCACCAATTTCCTGATGCATTCCCATTTCTTGAGCTCTTGTTCTTTTATAGCCATGTTCTCGTGAATTTTCTAGTGCATGCTACATTGGAGTTCGGTTACGACCTCTCTCAGATCCCAATGCTCATGCACACAAGTGATATAGGAAGGTCTAATTTTACCACGTGTCCTCGAGAAACTGACCCTCAGCCCTCCAAATCTCAGCATGTGGATTCCCCATGTGCCAGACTAAGAATTGGTGTCTATACCCTGCATGTTGGCTTCCAGAACTTCACATTTTAATAGGTTCGAGTAACTTTTGTCAATGTTTTCAACATTCCCCTACAGTTGGGCACCCTCACTAATTATCCATAGAATGCCCTGATCCTGAGCTGATATGTGCCACCCATTGTCACTCTAACTCCAATTCTCCTCCCACTTTAGGGGAGTTTTACAAACCCACCGAGTGTCCCAAAGCCAAAATGCTTGCAAACACTCAAACACACCTAGACCTTCCAACGACCGCAAACCTTCATTTATTCTCATAATCTCATTAATTTCCTTTAAAACCTTAGATGGATAGGCCTTCAGTCCCTCATGCCAACTTTTAACAACATAAAGCCCCACCTCCATGACACAGGAACTAATAATCAAGAACCTCAGCTCGAGCCACTAGGCTTTTGCAGAGGCCATAATCCTACATTCAAACCTTAAAACATACAAATTCCACATACCATTTTTCTTTTTATAACTATTTCCTGACTAAGAGATGATGCAGAGATGAGTGAGGAGAATGATGTAATCAAGATCCCATGAGTATTCCATCATAACTCTACCATCCTCCATTAAATTCCCACTAAGCTCTCGATTGCTTTAAGTCATCCCAGTTATTTTCCCAGGAGCAAGCCCGACTTCACTAAGAACATGAATTAATTTTTTCTCCTTAATTTTGAATTCTTTGCAACCACGTGAGGTGATGTCCTTCCCAATTCTCCAAGAACTAGGGAAATAACAATGAAGCCGCACATTGTGAATTAAAACAGGAACATGTGTGGTACTACAATGACATATGATGCCACGTCTCATTTGAGTGAGATTGTTTGGCTTGCCACGAGTATTCATGAATGTTTGTAACTTGGAGAGGATGATACGATAGGGGGATGAGGATAACATGGTGATGAATATTTCATGGGTGTAGGAGATGGGGCCACCAAGGAGGGAGAAGGGGAGTACAAAGAGGAAGGGGAGGGAGAATGGGATATAATGGTAGGGAGGTGGGGGAAGCAAGGGGCGAGGGGGGAACGGGTGGGTGGGAGGAAGAAACAAGGGGAGATCTAGGGGGATGATGGAGGGGCATAATAAATTTATGATATGATAGTTCAAGCTTTTCAACTTTCTTAGCATTCCTTCGAGACTTTAACAACAACCTACAAATTTCTCTCTTTAGTTTCTTAAGGAATATTTGTCGTGCCTGCAACATCATTTATTACACATTTTTCCTCCTATAGATGGCATGCCTTATAAGTCTTCCTATTAGCTTCTTGGTTATTTCCCCTCAAGTTATGGTAGAAGGACACCAATTCAAAATAAGGGAGCAAGTTATGGGCTCTCTTAATGATTTGGTTCATGTAAGTGATATTTTCCTTTGAAGTGACGATCATATGCCTTATAATGATCATGGAATCGCCTAACACATGAATCTCTTTTATATCATTTATTTGTCAGAGGATTATTCCCAGGGGCATATCATACACTTCTTCTTGCTTATTTGTCTTCTGGCCAAGCCCCCAAGCATATCTAAATTCAATGATTCCTTCGGGATTAATGAGAATCCCCCGCCCCTCTTGCCACCCCACAAATAATGCTTACTTTAGGAAAAAATTGGTTTGTTGAGTGAATTAGATAGTTGAAATATTTTCTCAACAACAATCCCTCATTTTAGAAATGGTTGGATCTCACTAATACCATAAACATGATGTAATTGAATGATTCTATGTAATAAAAAATATATTTCTTTGTGCATGCGTACATCTCTCTCTTCTTTCTTGGCATAAGAGATGGTAGCTCTATGGTAAATCCTTTCCATAGAGCCTAAGAAAATGTGAGAGAAATTCATTTTTTTTGTTGCTACATCTCATCAAATAGGGAATATGAAGATCGTGTTTCTTGAAGAATCCCCAAGGGTGGGTTGTTTGTGATCATTGGCTTATTTTATTGAATATTCTGAACACTCATGATCAAGACATTATCATAGTTATTATGTGGAGATTTTCTACATCTCTCTAGTGGTTATGGAATAGCCTTTAGTCTACAGTCAACGATAAGTTTTTTTTGTATTAACTAAATTATTTGCGATAACAAAAATGTTTATTGTCAAAAGGCTCAACCCACAAGTGAATTTCCACCATTTAGTTGATAATTTGTTTTGTTCAGGGTTGCTTGGAAAACTTTTGGCTACCCCTATCCATGTTAAAGTCGAGGCGAGGCATATAAAAATGTATCTAAAAGCTTAATTTAAAGTTTATTCCAAGTATCAGTTAGTGCATTCCAACACCGCAAGAAGTTTAGAATTGGGTGAAGCAAGAGATGTCCATACTGTCAGATTACTAGTGCTAAGAAGAGGAGCCAATTGCAGGATAAAACACAAGGGTTGTGAGCAGTGGATATGAGGTATTTATAAATTAGATATTTATTTTAATTATGGAACAAATAGTTATTGAGACGTTAAATGGGTCAATCTTCTATACATGGAATGTGAAAGTCCAAATGAATTCAAGGCATAAAAATTTGTGGAGTTTAGTAAAAGGACTAGGACCAACACCCCAAGATCCAAAACAATTAACTGAACGTCAGAAAAGGGAACAGAGAACTAAGTCTATTATATGATTGTCTTTGCGAGTTTAACAACTTCACAATATAGACATAAGGAATGTCCTCTTCACAAATATGGGAACAATTAAGCAATATATTTGAGGAAAAGGCCATGAATGCAAAATTATCTTTGAAATTATATTTATGCAAACTCAAATGCATAATCGGGTATCATTGTCTACACACATAAATTATCTAAAATCACTCATAAGGCAACTGGATGAAATTGGGGGAAAATAGAAGAAGAAGATGTTAAGGCTATTTTTTTAAATATATTATCTTCAAATTATGATAATGTTATTTTCACCTTAAGTCAATTTTCATCTCAATCATTAGATGAAATAATTGCAACACCCTTAGAAGAAGAGAAGAGGATGAAATCAAGTAACATAGAGGACAACCTCACATGATGAGATGGCACTATTCCGAAAGGGAAGAGTCAATAAAAAAAGAACTTAGTAGAGTATTTTTACTATCGAAAACATTGACACACAACATTCAATTGTAAAACTCGTGCCAAAGACACGGGGGCTTCACTGGGGGAGCAATAACATACCATGTGGGTTCATATTGGAAGATATATATTGAGGAAAAACTGACATAATATATTGGGGAATATATAGGGGATAAAGGGTTCTTATATTGGAAGGTACAAATAAATGGAGCTCAACGTTAATAAAAGAATATAAAGGGGTATAAAACATGTTAATGTAAAAATGGATACCTACAATATATAGTGAAATTAGGGGTTTTTTAAATTGGGAAGGTGTATTGGGTTTGCATTAGTAGGGAGTTAAATAATATGATTGTTAGAGGTATTTTCCAATATATTGTTTAATATGCCACGAACACACCTGATATGTCAGAGGTTTATTCAGTGAAGCCCCCGTGGCCTGAGATATCTTAAATGTAAAATTAAAGGAATCGACCAACATTGCTACCATTGAATACTTGCAATAGACCTACCTTGAGGACTTCTCATATTGTGACAACGATAATGAATTTAATATAGATCCTCTCATGCTTTTCTGAAAAATCTATCATCAAAGTGTGTAAGTAACTGCGTGTGAAAAAATACCAGTTGCATAATTGATTATTGGATAAGATTTGTACTTAGACAAGTTATCTATATAATTGGAAGTGTGTATTTCGGTGCATACTACTAGGATGGAAACTTGTCCATAGAGATATTCAATATCTAGGCTATTCTTTGGCATAGTCAAGAAATGTCAATTTTGCAAAGTTCATTAACCATAGTTAGAGGTAGGTATGTTTCAAATGAAGGTCAAGTGGTAGCTCGTGTGGTGGTGAAAATAGAGTAGTGTTTACAAGATCCTAGAGTGAACGTAATTGTTGATGAAGACCATATTAGACTGATGTGATTTATATGCAATTTTTGAATTATTTAATAATGTAAGCATTAAAGGGGGGACTTGGAAATAACACTTAATTTAGGAAATTAGGTAAGATTGGTTGGTTCAGTGAATTGGACAATTGAGATATTTTTTGAAGAACAATCCCTCATTTCAGAAATGGTTGGATCTCATTAATACCATAAATACATGATGTAATTGAGTGATTCTATGTAATAGAAAAGATATTTGTTTGTGTGTGTGCACATCTCTCTCTTCTTTCTGTCGCTAGTTTTCTCTATCAAGTTAAGAACTGTGAGTATTAAAAACACACTAGTGAGGAGTCGAACCATGGTCTATCATCATGATGCTCTTGTATTTACAGTGAATATTGGTCAAACTTAGATAGAAGTCGAACGATGGTCTATAAACACGATGCTCCTATATATATTGGTCACTAATAACAACACTTAGTTCTACATCGATTTTTTTTTTTTCAATTTTAAATGATTTTTTTAAAATAAACTAGTTAGTTACAATAAGAAATAGTTATGATTTTATTCAATATAACTTATATATATGTATATCACTCAACTTTGGTCATAAATTAGAGTAAGGATTTACTCAAAACATGGTTTTACCACATTTAATATTTATAAGCATTTTCTCTCTCAGAAGGAAAGCATAACATAAGCATACAACATGATATTAGGAGATCCACAATGTCCATAATTTATTATAAGTTTAGTCTTTTAATTTTTAAAAGGTTTAGATATTATGCATTAAATCTTGTTAATATTATTATATATCCTATTATCTAAAACAATGCTAAAATATATATTTTTTGTTTAGATCAGATAGTATATATTAGATCATATAAATCATAACATAAAACATATTAATTAATCTACTTTTGATTTTTTATTGATAACATTCAATAATTTTACTACATAGGTTATTTTATATCTCTTAGGAGATCTCTTTAATCATATCTCATATATACAAATGCTAAGGATGAGATATATTTCATATCTCGCTTACAATAGAAAATCATTAACAATAAATTCTTTTTTCCAGTTTTGGCTTATCATTTCATTTGGTAAAAGTGTTGACGCAAAAGGATAGAAGTGAGAAGTTAAGATGTTTTTTTTCATGGCTTCATTATGAATAACCAAATTTTGCAAAAAAAAAGGAAAGAAAGAATAAAGGGAGAATAAAAAATTCACTTATATTATGTTGAATTCCAATATAAATCACCAATGGAAGAATAAAAACTTCACTTACATTATGTTGAATTCCAGTATAAATCTCAGGTTGAACCAAGTGAAAAATAAAATACTCACACAAAATAGAAAAATCAATACTTGAAAATTAGGAAATTTGTTTGTTTGTTATTTTTTTTAATAAATATAGTGAAAAAATCAGGTTTTTTTTTGTTTTTTTAATAATATAGTGAGAACATTTATTATTATTTAGTTGTTAGTTTTGAATGTTAAGTAGGCTGATTATCACAGATATTTAAGAAAAGCCAAAGCATCTGAGATTATTTTGTTGATGATTATTATTTTGCTTATAATTAATAAAAGAGTAAGCTTTTACTTTTGTCAGAAATTTTTAGAACTATTAACCTAAGAATCCATGACACTTGAAATTATTCTATTAATAATTAATAAAAGAGTAAGCTTTATCCATGACACTTGAAATTATTCTATTAATAATTAATAAAAGAATAAGCTTTAATTCTTACCAGAAATCTCTAAAACCATTAACCTATTTTATTACCTAAAAAGATTAAAAAAAAAACATTTTTAAAAGAAAAACATTTTTAAAACATACTCAATCCAATTCAAATCAATTAACAATTCAAAATCCATAAACCATTACAAAAACCCTCGCAACTTTTTCTGACATTCAAATCAATTAACAGTTCAAAATCCATAAACCATTACAGAAAATCCCTCGTAACTTTTTCCGACACTCAAATTAACAAGACGCAGGCACAAGTTATTTATTTCAACATAGGGATTAAACGTATATGTACCGATGTTGCGTAATATCAGTGGACCCGTCTTAATTCGGTAGTCTCTTCCCTAAATCGAAAGGGCACTAACACCGTTCGGGGCTTACGTCATTGGATAAAAGTGCATTTTCTATCGACATTCGAATGCTGAACTTTGTGGGATGTGCAGTTAAATGGTTATGGAAATGTAAACTCTCCCATGTCTGCACCACACCCAACATCTGCGCGACATTATTTCTCAAATAATGTAATATTGTAAGTTCAATGTATGTTCATTAATCTTAAATCAGCATTATTCAGCCAGATTCTCAATCGCGTCCATGGAAGCTTCGCAGTATTGAGAAAGCGACCCGCTGAAAAGATACTGTCAATAACTCTAAGTCCACAACATGACACTGGCATTAATTCTCAAAAACAAAACTACCGTTATCCACATACCAAAGCCAACGATATTTATGGAGTGTGTCAGTCTAATTTTGGGCGGAGGAATTATACTAAATTATCTTACTCTCACATTATTCTCACATCTGACACCTGGTCCTTTATCAGATTTCCAACAAAATAGACCATCCTTTGATTGATTAAATCCATGGACACTAACTCACATTTTTAATCACATGCTAACAATGCTCTTGTTTTTATTTTTAAAAGTTGTAAGAACACCTTGGAGTTATGGTTTACAAACCCAAAGCCTCACTTATCACGAAGTGCTCTAGTAACTGCGACTGCACTTAAATAAAGAGAAACATGGAACACATCCCCCTGAAATCTGCACGCTGCACCTAAATAAAAGAGAAACAGTGAACACATTCCTCTGCAAATTACCCATCAAGCATAACAGCGTACTTGCGCAGTCTGTGTTGAAATGGTAATTTCAAGTGCAGTAAAAATTAACAAGCCGCAGCTACTTTACTTCAGCAAAAACATGCAGTTTTTTCTTGCGATGCGATCATATCGTAAATCGCATTTCTTTATCCTTGGCTTAATTGTGTTTTCCTTGTTTTCTGCAATGCAATTTTATCCCAGATCGCAAATCGCATGCTTGCTTGGAGCATCCATCTATTCACATGATTTCTGCAATTGCGATGGTGCTTCCGTCTATTCACATGATTTCTGCAATTGCAAATCGCAAATCGCACCAATATAATTGTGTTCCATTTTTTTTCCTCCAGCAGATTGTGTTTCTGCGATGAGATCCAATTGAAGTCAACGGTTGAATTACAGGCCTGCAGCAAAAGTCAACGGTCGAAGTACAGCCCTGCAGCGAATGAATTTGACGTAAAGTAAAAGTTTCATTTACCGCCAGTTTTGTCAGTAAAACAGTAAATGTAATTTACTGTGGATTGGTAAGTTTTGGTAAAGATTTTAATTTTGCTTCAACTGGAGTATGGGCACAAGTAAAAGTTGTTAAAACCATTTAATTTTATTTTTTTCTTTTACGGAAGCATGACAAGAGAAAACCGATGTAAGTTTTTTTTGTTATCATATATATATATGTAATGTTTGTTTGTTGACAAGGTAATTATAAAGAGAGGCACACCAGTGCGTATCTATAGTTTTGAGAGTGCAAAAGGAAAAACTCGCCGCAACGAATGTAAGAAAAATAGGCACAACAGTGCGAAGTAAGAAAGGAGCATGCAACAACGTGAATGTAATTTTTGTAATTGAAGTCTGCTTTTACAGCAGCAATGTAAAAGAGATCTTTACACACAACTGTGTAAAATCTTAGGAGGAGACAAAGTATTTTTTTTTTGTTGTTGAAATGTTATTGGTGAATCCCTCTGAGTGAAAGAGAATGAATTTTGTATCAGTAATTTATTAATAAATACAAAGCGTTTTCATGTGTGAGAAAAACTATGTCTGCTCAGAAATTTTAAAGCTTCCTTGTGCCAAGATCCTGTGAAGAGAAAAACAGAGCATTATCTCTGTGTTCAGTTTCTGTTGTTTTTGGGATTTTAACTAAAAAATCCCTAAGAGTGGTATCAGAGCAGGTGTAGGCTCTTTGAACGTGTCGAAAAAGCTGAAGGGAGGAGTTTTTGTTGCAGCAGTAATTCTTCTCCAGCAAAGTGAAGTCTCGGGCAAAAGGATTCAGGTATTTCTCAGAATTTTGTTGTGTTTCTGCTGAAGAAACAATCAGTTATTTTAATACACAGTCAAACATTTTATAGCATAGTTAAAGAGTGCTAGAATGGCCAACACCAACACCAGCATGGGTATGTTTAATCCTCAATTCCCACAGTTCAATGGGAAAAACTATGACTATTGGGCTATAACCATGAGAGCCCTGTTTGCCTATCAAGATTTATGGGAACTTGTTGAAGATGGTTTTGAAGAACCAACGGATGAAAATGAGCTTAATAGGTTAACTCAGGCAGAGAAAGATCTATTGAAGAGCAATAGGAAAAAGGACTCAAAAGCCCGTGTATTTTTGTATCAAGCAGTGGACCAGAGTGTGTTTCCAAGGATAGCAGTAGCTAAGACATCCAAAGAAGCATGACAAACCCTCAAGATAGCCTATCAAGGCATGGAGAAAGTGAAGAAAACAAAACTACAGTTGCTGAGGAGAGATTTTGAGAATATGAACATGAAAGAGTCAGACAATATTGACTCATTCTTCACTCATGTGATTGGTTTGGTCACACAAATGAGAACTCATGGAGAAGTTCTTGAAGAAAGGAGGATTGTGGAGAAACTTGTGAGGGTCCTACCCTCAAAGTTTGACGTGATTGTCACCACCATAGAAGAGACAAAGGATCTCTCAAACTTTTTAGTTGATGAACTACATGCATCACTGATAACTCATGAACAGAGGTTGAGTAGAAATGAAAACTCATCTCTAGAGCAAGCCTTCAAGACCCAGATGTCCCTTGGAAGAGGAAGAGGTCAAGGCAGAGGAAACAAAAGAGGAAGAGGCAGAAGCCAGAACAGAGGTGGAAGGAATAGTCCAGCAAATGCTCAAGGAAGAGGCAGCAACCCAAATCAGAACCAAGGCCAAGGCAGCAGCCAACAAAGAGGACAACATCATGCTCAAGGACAAAGGTATGAAAAATACAATGTCCAATGTTATTATTGTAAAAAATATGGACATTATGCAAATGAATGTAGAAAGAAGCAGCATGATATGAGTAATAGTTCTAGTGCAAATATCACTAGAGAAAATATTAGCCAAAATAATGTTTTATTAGCGTGTAACATGGCTGAAACAAATAGTGAAGACATATGGTTTTTAGACTCAGGTTGCAACAACCATATGGCAGGAACATAGCCTTGTTTTCTACTTTAGATCAAAATGTGAAATCAGAAGTCCTACTTGGGACTGATAGCAAAATTTCTGTTATGGGAAAAGGAGAAGTCAAAATATTTACAAAGAAGGGTGAAAAGAAAACCATAGTAGATGTCTACTGTCCCAGGAATGAGATGTAATCTCTTGAGTATTGGACAGCTTGTCCATAAGGGGTACAATGTTTTTTTGAAGAATGATGTATGCACCATCATGGATATAGCACCTAGCAAAAGATGTATTGCTGAAGTGAAGATGACAAGGAACAGGATGTTCCCTCTCAGAATAAGGGCAGATTTGAAAAACAAAAAAGTAATTGCAGCAGTTACCCAAGAGGCTTTCCAAAGCATGCCAAAGGATGAAAATTGGTTGTGGCACTTGAGATTTGGACATCTAAACTTTGGAGGTCTTAATTTTTTGAGTAGAAAAGGAATGGTAAGAGGATTAATATTGATAGAAAAACAGGACAGCCTTTGTGAAGTTTGTATATTGGGAAAACAACACCGAGAAAGTTTTCCATCAGGGAAAAGCATAAGGGCAAAAGCACCCTTAGAGACTGTCCACTCAGATGTATGTGGATTGATGCAAACTCCATCACTAGCAGGCAGCCAATATTTTCTAACATTCATAGATGATTTTACCAGAAAAACTTGGGTTTATTTCCTTAAGAACAAAAGTGAAGTGTTTGAAAAATTCCGAAATTTCAAAGCACTTGTAGAGAACCAAAGCGAGCTGCATATCAAAATCTTGAGAACTGACAGAGGAGGTGAGTATATCTCTAATGAATTCCTATGGTTTTGTAGAGAAAATGGAATTCACAAGCAGTTTACAGCAAGGTACACCCCACAGCAAAATGCAGTTGCTGAAAGGAAGAACAAGACAATCTTGGATAGGGCAAGGAGCATGTTAAAGGCAAAGCATTTGCCAAATGATTATTGGGCTGAAGCTGTAAATTGTGCAGTATATATCTTGAATAGGTGTCCTACAAAAGTTGTGATGAACAAAGTGCCTGAAGAAGCATGTTGTGGGAGAAAGCAAGGAGTCACCCACATGAAAGTTTTTGGATGTGTGGCTTATGCACACATTCCAAATCAGCTAAAGAGGAAGTTGGACAGCAAAGGGGAGAAATGTATTTTCATTGGATACAATGAGGAATCCAAAGCTTACAGGTTGTATATCCCATCTACGAAGAAGTTTTTTGTGAGCAGAGATATTCAGTTCATTGAAGAGGAAGCTTGGGATGGAAGCATAGAGAAAATAGTGAATGTTAAAAACTGTTTGTCTCATGATGAAGATGATGAGGAGATGGCTGAAATACATCCCCAAACAGCAACATCAACACAAGGACAGCAAGCGACACCCTTGAGGAGAAATGAAAGTGCTTCTCCAACCACACCACAAAGTGGAAATTCACGTGCATCTTCAAGCACTTGCACACCAAATGAAAGAGGTAAAAAATTTAGAAATTTAAGTGACATTTATGATGAAGGAAGGAATTCCTTATTTGCCTTATATTGTCACGTTGATGATCCTATTCATTTCGAAGATGCAACCAAAGATAAGAAATGGATAGAAGCTATGGATGAGGAAATGAATGCCATAGAGAGAAACAAAACATGGGAGTTGGTTGAGTTACCAAAAGGTAAAGAAGTCATTGGAGTTAGATGGGTCTATAAGACCAAGAGTAATGCTGAAGGCAAAGTTGAAAGACACAAGGCAAGGCTGGTTGTCAAGGGATACAAGCAGCAGTATGAGAGAGATTATGAGGAAAATTTCGCACCAGTTGCAATAATGGAAACCGTGAGAGCAGTGCTGTCCATAGTAGCACAAAACAAGTGGAAAGTTTACCAAATGGACGTGAAGTCAACATTCCTAAATGGAGTATTAATGGAAGAAGCTTATATTGAGCAACCTCTAGGCTATGAGAAGAAAGGCGAAGAGCACAAAGTGTGCAGATTGAAGAAAGCTCTTTATGGGCTGAAGTAAGCGCCAAGAGCATGGTACAGTAGGATAGATTCTTATCTATTGGAGAATGGATTTGACAAATGTGAGGGAGAACCCACCGTCTACATCAAAGAAAAGGATGGTAAAATTTTGATTAGTGTTATATGTTGATGATGTGATTTTTACAGGTAATGATGACTACCTCATTAAAAATTTCAAATCAGTCATGAAAGAAGAATTTGAGATGACTGACATGGGTTTGCTGAGATACTTCTTAGGAATAGAAGTAGATCAAAATTAATATGGAATTTTTATCTCACACGCAAAGTATGTAAATGAAGTGTTGGCCAAATTTAATATGCAAGACAACAAGACAACAATCACTCCCATAGTAATGGGATTAAAACTCAGTAAAGAGGACAACAACAAGGATTTTGATCCTAGCTTGTATAAGAGCATAGTTGGTAGCCTCATGTATTTAACTGCAACTAGGCCGGATATAATGTTTGCTGTTAGTTTAATTTCTAGATTCATGGAGAGGCCAAAAGAAGCACATTGGCAAGCAGCAAAAAGAATTCTGAGGTATGTCAAAGGTACTAAAAGATTTCGCATCCTATTTAGTGTCTCAGAATGTTCAGATTTAGTTGGATACACTGATAGCGATTGGGCTGGAAGTGTGGATGATTGGAAAAGCACATCCGGTTATCTCTTTCACATGGGTTTAGGAGCAATTTCATGGGCTTCTAAGAAACAACCCATTGTGGCGTTGTCTACAGCAGAGGCATAATACGTTGCAGCTACAACAGCAGCGTTTCAAGAGGTTTCGATGAGAAGGATGTTAAGGAGCCTATGCCAAGAGAAAGCAAATGCAACGATTATTTTTTGTGAAAATAGCTCAGCTATTGCCCTGCCCAAGAATTATGTGTTTCACAAACGAACGAAACACATTGATACAAGGTTCCATTACATCAGAGAATTGGTGAACAATGGAGAAATCGTTTTACAGCATTTTAGAACTCAGGATCAGGTAGCAGACATTTTGACAAAACCGTTGGACGAGAAAAGCTTCGAATTCTTGAGAAAGTGTTTGGGTATGACTGAATGCCCAGCAGTTGAAATTAAAGGGGAGTGTTGAAAAGGTAATTTCAACTGTAGTAAAAATTGAACAAGCGGCAGCTACTTTACTTTAGCAAAAACATGTCGTTTTTTCTTGCGATGCGATCATATCGCAAATCACATTTCTTTATCCTTGCCTTAATTGTGTTTTCCTTTTTTTTTGCAATGTGATTTTATCGCAGATCGCAAATTGCATGCTTGCTTGGAGCCTCTGTCTATTCACTTGATTTCTGCAATTGCGATGGTGCGATGCGATCAAATCGCAAATCGCAAATCACACCAATATAATTGTGTTCCATTTTTTTTCCTCCAGTAGATTGTGTTTCTGCGATGCGATCCAATTGAAGTCAACGGTTGAAGTACAGGCCTGCAGCAAATGAATTTGACGTAAAGTAAAAGTTTCATTTACCTCCAGTTTTGTCTGTAAAACAATAAATGTAATTTACTGTGGGTTGGTAAGTTTTGGTAAAGATTTTAATTTTGTTTCAGCGGGAGTATGGGCACAAGTAAAAGCTGGTAAACCTATTTAATTTTATTGTTTTTCTTTTACGAAAGCATGGCAAGAGAAAACGGATGTAAGTTTTTTTTTGTTATCATATATATATGTAATGTTTGTTTGTTGACAAGGTAATTGTAAAGAGGGGCACAATAGTGCGTATGTATAGTTTTGAAAGTACAAAAGGAAAAACTCGCCGCAGCGAATGTAAGAAAAATAGGCATAGCAGTGCGAAGTAAGAAAGGAGCATGCAACAACATGAATGCAATTTTTGTAATTGAAGTCTGATTTTACAGCAGCAATGTAAAAGAGATCTTTACACATAGCAGTGTAAAATCTAAAGAGAAGACAAAGTATTTTTTTGTTGTTGTTGAAATGTTATTGGTGAATCCGTCTGAGTGAAATAGGATGAGTTTTGTATCAGTGTTTTATTAATAAATACCAAGTGTTTTTATGTGTGAGGAAAAACTCTCTCTGCTCACAAATTTTAAATCTTCCCTGTGCCAAGATCCTTTGAAGAGAAAAACATAGCATTATTTCTGTGTGTTTTTGGGATTGTAACAGAAAAATCCCCAACAGTCTGTAAGTTCTTGGGTCATGTTTTCAAGGCATCAATCCAAATCCAATGGAGAATTAATGTAGGAGTCTATGCAAATACCATCCTTTAAGAATCGATTACTTACTCTGAAATTGAAGGTGGTGCAGGTACCACTGATGTCTCTTTTCACTAGAGATAATTCTAAGGCCGGCAAGAGAGATGGAAGCAATTGGTTTCTGAAGAAGTCAGAAGATTCTGATGATGGAGAAGGACACTGTAAAAATATGGATAGCGATAAGAAGAGAGCTAAGGAGATTGTTTAAAAGTATGGGCAGAAGATCAAGCGTTTGTATGTTAAGATTTCAAGGAGAGGTAATGAAAACAATAGGTTTGGAGATCTGTAGAAACCCAGAGTAAGAAATGGAGTAAAAGTGGTAGATATCTGGGTTCAGAGAGAAGTGAAATCAGATGTCATTCTCATCTGGTTCGCCCTCATATTTCACTGGTAACTTGAAGCTGCTTTACAAGCGTTTGGGTGAGGGGAAATAACAGCCTTCTGAAATGCAGCGGAAGCTTCCTAAGTAATGCAATAGTGAGAGCGCATTAATGGAGGTACAGAGTGCTAATCAAGGAGCCATAACCCACTGCAAGCAGTCCACTGACATCAATGGTAATAGTATGGTAACGGCCCTACTCTTGGCACACAACCCTTCCTCTTATTGATTTACAATGCTGCTTACTGAGGCTAATAGGAATTTCTCTTGTTGTCATGTGTGCTTATCTTGGGGTTCACTCTTGTTATTGTTTTGCAATGCTGCTTTCTGAGACTCATAGGGATTCGTCTTCTTGTTATGTACGCTTATCTCAATATGAACACCACTTCTTTTTTCATTGTTGACAGTGATCCCCGTAGATCCTGATAGGCATTATTGTCGATCACTGTTACTGCTTTTTATAGCGGACCCTGCAAACCCTTCTAGTGTTCATTTGTCACTTTCATTTCGCAAGCAAATTAATTGTGATTTAGAGCTGACGAAGTTCAAGTCTTAGGGTTTAAATACATGCCTGCAAGCTTATTAGACACCCAAGTTCTCACCTGCATTCCCTACCCTCATGGGCATTATTCATATTATTTCCATGGCAGTGCCTAGTGACCTTCATATGCATTCTTCGTATTGTGTTTTCATCAGCCCCTCCTGATCCTGATAAGGCTTCATCTTTTTTCTTGTTAATGCAGTAGTGACTGTTGATACTTATAGGCATTCATCTTAAAATTGCAAGCATATATTTTACCTAATTTCAAGCATTCATGTAATTATTTATTGTGTTCAGCAAGTTACTGAGGTAGCCTTCAGTCAGATACTTGGTGACCATGGAGTGTGAGATTCCGATAATACTTTTTGTTAAGACATTGTTGATATGGATCCTGGTAACTGATAAGGTAACAGATGCATTTTTGCTATGTAGAGATGTCTTAGCTTCTGTGTCAAACCATCTCTAAGTCCAAGTTATGGCAGGGATATATGGGGACTTCCAAACTTGATCGGCACTTTAATTGTAGCTTTTTGGACAGTGCATTCTTCCTATTCTTCATAAGTAACCTCCGAAATCACAGTGATAATGTGGGTCTCAAAACGAGAGATTATATATGCCAAATAAACTTGAATTATGCTAGAGCCTTAAAGATATTGAAACTGTTGAGATTAACTTTTAGATAAATATTGTTTTAGGCTAATGGAGTTGTCTGTGATTTTTTGGAAGTTTTTCATGTGCATTTTTCCTGTTTAATTTCTCTTAAATTTGGCAGGAATTCATTGAAATCACAAGATTCATGGGTAAATCCTACACAATAGAAGTACCCTAGTGGTTTTTCATGTTGCTGAATCTGGTTTTTCATGTGGCTGAATCTATATATACAGTCGACAAACTAGTATAGATAACACAAATTAAAATTTCACCTCAAAATTTTCACTGATTCCAATACAGAAAACTCCAAAAAATTACATTATAAACAACGCACATCATATCAAAATTATTTTTAAGAAAAACAATTATTTATGTGCTATGTCTTAAATATGAACTCCCCAAATAATATTGTATTAACATGGTTCTAAAAGCTTTACATTGTCTCTGATTGTGCAGATACCCCAAACTGTCCAAATTTCAGAAGCTCCAGTGGGACCTAAGAGGGTTGTTATTGAAGATGACTAAAAGATTATTGCTGGAAGTACATCACTGTATACCTGAAAAAGTGTTGCTGAAGGTCTTGCAGAACGCTGCTGTAGATATTCAAAGGAAACCCAATGGTTAGAAGCACATGACAATGTGAATGGCAAATGTTTTGACAAGCTCATTTTTAAATGTCATATGTCCAAAGCTAGTAATTTTTGAGCTTGATGTCACCCATATGTATTAATATTTTAATGTAATTAAAAATGTTTTAATGAAAAAATAAGTACATCTAATATTTAGTGAAAGTAGGGATTTTTTAAATTGGAAAGGTTATTGAGTTCTTATTTATAAGGATTAAATAATGTGAATTTTAGTAGGGATTTTTTAAATTGGAAAGGTTATTGAGTTCTTATTTATAGGGATTAAATAATGTGAATTTTAGAGATATTTTCTAATATAGAATCAAATTAAGAGTATAGTTTCTTATTCCACAAACCCATGTAATATGTCAAAGTTCATTAAGTCAAACCCCTTTAAATATAATGTTTTCTACTAAGGTCGAAGACTGAAATTGTCGCTACAAACCAGTATTTCAAAATTTCCAAATGCAAGTAATTAATCTATAAACTCATTACTGATTTCTGTTTTTTCAATTATTATTATTTTATAAAAGTCAACCAAATTTTCCTTGCTTCACCAAAACTCACATCTAAGATTCATTTCAAATCCAATTTCAGTGATTCAACTTTGAATAAATATGTTTGTTTCTCCATACGCGGCCTTCCTTTAATTCTAGGTTTTCATGTATTATCTCAAAAATTCATGATGTGTCAAAATACCGTAAAATTTCCTTCTCTATAGAGTATCAAAATTATTGTTTGAGCGGTTACCAAAATGCCTATCAAATCTCTTTAAATAAAAAGGGAAAATGTGAAGATGGTTTATATTTTTGGCCAAATGTAGTAATGAAATTTGAAAATTTTACTCTTTTATCTAATTGAAGTCCTTAAAATTCATAAAGCTTTTTGAATTCTGATTTGGAGTAAAAGGAAAATTTGTGGAGAATAATATTGTCTTAATGATGTTTTTTTGCAAAAAAATTGCAAAAAAAAAATATGTCATATAATCTGTCAACTTTCCACTAAATTAAATTCTTGTCCTTGCAAATTTTCAGACATATCCTGTTCATGTGCAATAATTAAGTATATATTATAATATATATATATATATATATATATAAACAATTTTTTATGCAAAAAAAATTATATTTTTTATTATTTTTCAATGTTGGCTAATTAATATTTGTTTTGCATTTTTCAAACACATATGTTGGCCAAGTATTTTTTTCGACTATTTAAATAAATTCCAAAATCAAGAATACCTTTTTTAATAGATAATGGTATTTTTTCAAATTATTTAGTTTTTCATATTTTATGTTATTGATTTTTCATTAAGCCCTTTTGAAATTGTCCAAAAAAAGTTCAAGGATAATGTTTAAAAGAAATTAGATGAAAATATCCTATGAATTCGAAAATTTCAAACTTATATGTCATTGGATAAAGATTTCCTTCAGAAATCCAATGTGATGAACTCTTGATAGCCTCTCCCACCTAAGGAAAAATATTGCAAGATGACAATGATAGATCTACAAAAGGGCACCTAAAACTTAAACTTTGTTTTTTGGGCCCTCAAGAGCTAGATTAAGCACTTAAAAGGCTATATGGAGTGCTTTAGGTAAGATTTGAAATAGCTCGATCTAGGGTTTAACAAACCCTCAATTGAGCTTCTGATAGTGTTAAAGAAATCTCTCTATGGAGCCTTTGTTTTCACTGGGGGCTAAGAGCTACATTGAGATTTTTTAATCATTAACACCCACCAATAACCAAATATTAATTGATAATTTAACAGTCTAAAAGAGCTCAATCGAGCCCTTTTTTTAATAATTTAAAGGAGGTCTATTTTCAAATAACCCACCAAAACCAACAAGGTGCCCAATCAAGTGCCCAAGTAACCACATGTTCCAATCAAGTGGCCAAGTAACCACACATTACATAGGAGCTCATTGAGGGTTTGTTTAATAGCTAGATCAAGCAATATTTAAGCCCTCAAATAGCTTAATTGAGGGCTAAAATATTGATGGATCTACTCAAAAAAATACCGGGTTTAACTTCTTTTCTCCAAATTACACCTGGCATGCTCACCAAAAAGTGTAAACCACCTCAGTGGGTTCACCCTGAATCAAAAAGGAAAATTGAAGATATAGTTTACATTTCTACCACGTTGGCTACTAAATGCATGCCCTAATTTTCCTTTATTCATCTTTAAATGCACCTGGTTGGTCTACCAAACCGCTCTCTAGCACTGCTTTTAACATTTCTAGAAAATGAATGCATGTCATCATTTCTAATATGCTTACTAAAGTATAATCAAAGATTCAAAATAAGTTTTGAAAGATGTTTTTGATTTTGCATTCAATTATCTACAAACCTATTTCCTAACTTCTACTATACTTGAAAAAACTTTTCCCTTATTTCTACATGCTAAAGTTATAAAATATAAATTGGAATACCTTTGAGTCTTCCAAGACCCCATTGGATCCATTGTATTTGCACCTCAGTTTTTTTTTTCATATCAAACATTGATTTTTTTAGCATCGATATGTTCCACTTAAACTGGAATGCTCACATTAGAAAAGTTAAGTTTAAAGAATGTTCTTAATCAATATATTATGTTATCCATGAATGGAAAAAATAAAGGTGAAAATTTGACATCCCCTCAGAGATGTGTTTATATGAGATATTATTCATATATACACGAGATGAAAGAAAGGGCATGACCTAAAATACTCCCTTAGCCACGAAACTGAGATGTAGGCCATTGCCATTGTAATCATTAAAACAACTTCAGAGCATGTCTAGTCTATAATTGGAAAAAATGTTCACACTTGTCGGGACTAGAACATTGATACTAAGTTTATCTCCAAGATTATAACCATGGAATCACAATAAGGGATGTTATCCACTTATCTCAAGAATGGACTCTAGTGGTCAGTGATATTGATTGAGGCAAGAAATAGACCACATGATGTTTAGGAAAAAAAAAAGGTTATAGATTTTTTTTGTGCAATGTGAAGTCTGCATGGACAATGTATTAGGAATAAATCATTGCATTTACCTACTAGCTGGGAAGGGTGGAAATTGATAAAACATTAGTGTTATGCATTAGCAATACAATATTGGACTCATTAATGACATGCACTATCAAATTATTTAAATTATTGACATGTCTCAAAATTTGAGAGATGAATCTAATGCAATATTATGCGTTATGTTTTATTACATTGGAGAAAAAATTGAGGTATTCTATGCAACTCAGAGATATATGTTTTAATGCCAAGTTCTAACGATATGGAGGGATTTTATACATATCGGAAAAAGAATATATATATATATATATATATATATATACAATAATTAGGTATAAAGGTATAGAAATCCTTAAAACATATTACTACAATTTTCTATGTCTCCGTGTAGTTATATCCAAAATTCAGTGTATCAAAAGGGAATCCAATTTGTTTTTATTAGTCTCTCTTAATAATTTTTCTAAAATTAAGTCTCTAATCCCACCATAAAAGAAAATGAAGATTGTCTTAGTCAGTGAACAAATGCATTAGCGTAGAGGAGCCTATACAAAAGTTCAAAGGTAAGATTACCTTTTATTCAGATTTTCTTTATAATGTGCAAAAAATGCAAGAGGAGTTTGCTTTTTATGAATAATGGTGAAGAAGGGAGACCGTTGGGACCGTGCTTGTTAGATAACTGTGCTAGGCTATTGCTGTTCCCGACGACATTTCAAATGAGGGTTTTGTAAACGAATAGGAGAACGAGCTCTTTCGCGCAGTAGTCAGAGTCGGAGTCGAACATGGGTTTGTCAGTAATGGAGGTCATTCAATACTTCTTGGAATGAGGGTTTTACGTATAACAATCTAATTGTCTAACATCGATGAGATGGTACAGATTGATAGTGGGAGGGGAGTGGCGTAAATATATGACCACATTTATTTTACACATAGATCTGTAATCACAGAAGATTCGACAGTTGAGACAGACAAGTTTCATACACTCATGATCCTCCACCGTAAAATTTTATGGATTTTATAATTTTTAGTTGGAATTAATTTTTTGAAATGTTTATTAATATAATATTTTTAAAAATTTAATATGTAATAATATATTTGAAATGTTTATAAATATATTTTTAAAATTTTCATATGTAATAATATTTTTGAAATGTTTATTGAGATATATTAAAAAAATAAAATTAATATGTAATAACTCTAAAAAATAAAAATTAAAGAAAAATATATTTGTTGTTAGTTTTATTTAATTCAATATAGATATGATGAAGCCGTGAAAATCGGGTCTACAACAAGGGGGATACCCAGCTGGTCCGGACCTTGGTTGGCAACTCTTTTCTGTTCGGTATGGTGGGTCCGACTGGGGATATGGGACCAATTTCCCAATTTATGAGTGTGTATGTGTAGAATTTGATATTTATGATCTAACAATTCCTAATTAAGATGCTCTAATTCTAATTCTAATTTAATGACATGCAATTGTATTTTATGAAAACAAAAATATCTAAGTTTATACTATCCCGGGATGTAATCTTTCTGCTATGCAATCTAAAATGATATCAAATAACAATTGGTAATAAATATCATTCAATTGTTATAAGAAAAGAATTCAATATAGATAAACCACTTCGCATAAAAAGTTAGACGAAACAGTTGTGAAAAACATATCGCACAGTAAGCTACTCATACATTAAGCATAAATAAATAGCTATCACCGTACAAAAGTGCCAAATGATAACTCAGGAATTCATGCATTAATATATAAACAACTAAACTTGAATATCACTTTAACACAAAAGATAGAAAGAGTTAAGAGATAGAAGTACCATTTATAACTAGTTCTACTCATGAGCTTCAAGCAATAATGATTTATCTCTTCTTAATCCAAAATCCACTAAGAGTACAGAAGTGCAACATCAAAAGCAGATATTAAATGCAAAAATCAGTAAATCTTGTTCCATTCATTCATCAAAATCTCCTCGGAGGGTGCAAAACTGCATGTTCTGAGGACAAGTTGTTGATAAATTTTTGGACTCTTCTCTAAATGCATGAAAAGGGTTTAAATACAACTAACTATATCTAAAAATAACTTATTTACAAAAATATAGGATACGGTTTAAATGACCGTCCTTTGTCTAGGAAAAAAAAGCAAAACTATTTCTAAAATTAAATCTAAAATTAACATCTAACTATTTCTGTATCTACTCCTTAAAATCTCAAGCATTCAACATTTACTTGAGAAGAGTTGGTTGGCTGATCTCAACCTTTAATTGCCCTCTGAAAACGGAATCAGCAAGAGCTGGTGCCATCTTTTCGGCAGAATTGATGATTCTTTTGAGATTCATATACTGGCTGTGTGGTTTCACTAAATAAGCCCAGTAAGAATCCCAAATCAACTTAATTAATCTTTTAATGGAGTCTCCCTTTTCTTGAGCCTTCCGTTTCCAGTCTTCTTGCAGCTGCTGTACCTTTGGTAGATAACCTGGAGTGGTTTCTGAGATTAGATTTGCTTTATGCAAATTCTCATTTATGCATTCAATAAGGATGTTTGCTACTGCAGTTGCTTCTTATGCTGTTTGCTCAGCTTCCCTAATTTGTGTGTCCCATTTGTTAAAGAGCACTTCTTTATTATTTTCATTT
Source organism: Pinus taeda (assembly GCA_000404065.3). Classification (NCBI taxonomy): domain Eukaryota; kingdom Viridiplantae; phylum Streptophyta; class Pinopsida; order Pinales; family Pinaceae; genus Pinus; species Pinus taeda. The sequence continues at coordinate 17,068 of APFE030205972.1, read as the reverse complement.
ATTATTGGTGCGCCTGCTCTTTTTCCCTCCTCTGTTTCTTGCCAAGCCAAATATTCAGTAACTCGTCTATCAATTAAATCATAGTCATGTCATAAATCTATGACTTGATTAGTGATTGTATCACTTATTTCACAATGCGAGTTCCATTGTGATATTCTTTGGCCAAATGATTCATGTTGCTGTAGTAGTTGGTCATTCAAAGAAATGGATTCTGTGATGAATTCTATAAGCTGGGATCATCCTTGTGCATCTCCTGCATATCCTGTAACTGCTTTTATTTTTGAGCCAAACTATTTTTGTAGCTTATCTGCATCCACTAGAATTCCTACCGTAGTCTTTCAAACTTTTTCTATGCTTCGTTGTTAGCATTGGCTTCTTGCAGCTGTTGCTGCAAAACTTGTATAAGGTCTTCCTTTTCCTTCAGCAGTTGTTGTACTTAAGATGCTTTATCAATAGTTGCAGAAGCATAAGCTCATGCGATTTGAAATAATTTGGTGAGATTTTCAGTTGGATCGATAGCAGGATCTTGCCATAAGACATCCAATTGCTCTGCGTCATGAGAGATCACGTTTTCCAATTTTCTCTTTTTCCTTTGTTTTCTTACTACTGCCTTATGTTGTGGACTGTAAAATACATCAAGAGGAGGAATCTCTTCTATCTTGAGTATAAGTTCAGATGAGGGGGTGATAGGAATGTGTTCCATGTCTGAGAAATTGTAGATTGTTCTTGTGACCATATCTTCTATTGCATGTACATTACTTACAGGTGTCTTTGTGCTCTACCCTTCAAGATTGATTAAATCATTGAAGGTGTCCCATTCCTTATCTAGCTAAGTTCTATCCGATGGTGGCTGACAAATGAGAGGGGGAGGATCTAGCTGCAGATAGATTAACACCAGTTGTTGTGCAGGATCTTTTGATTGGGCAATATCCTTTACTAACCCTTCGCTTTTACCATTGTCACTTTCAAATTTTTTTAGAATGTATTGATGTTTCCTTCTCGGACTTGGATTTAGATCAATATGTACCAGAACTTTCACTGAGGCTAATACTTGGAGTTGGTTCCCTTACAGGTTCTAAGCATAGTTTTTGCAAAGGAATATTAGCTGATCTTCTTTCCTTGTATGTTTTGAACTGCTGAAACTCTGTCGGAGGGAGTCCCGTTTGAGCTGAGTGCAGAATTTCTTCAAGTGTGCTTTTCTGTTGGAACATACTGTCAAAACGATCCTCTTCTTTGAAAAAGACCTTTATTTTGACTGCGGCAGTTAAACTTCTTTGCAATGTCATAAGGGTCGAATGACCTTCTTTGAAACTTGAACAATTGTAGACATGTTATGTTGTTTACTTCCTTGAATGCATGGCCTACATCATATAGTGAAAAGGCTCCATAGGCTATGGGAAATTGTGGCCAAATAGCCTTCTTTTTGTCTTTCAAATCCTTAGTCAAACCCCCTTCTGAACAGGTTTGATAAGCAATTTCTCGTGCCATGATTTTATCAGGAAGATACAAGGGTAAGACATGAGGGGAAACGTCACTTCCAAATACCCTGACATATGTAAACAATTCCTCTCCAAACCATCTCACGACTGTGAGTGTATCTGCCTCTGCTTCAGGAGAACATCTTGGAGAATCTTTGTCATACAAAATTTTGTACAGGGGTAACATAACTCCATGACAAATTTTGTAGAAAAATGGAGGGAATTTAGAATCTCACAATTCTTTGTGATAAACATGAATGGGTAAAGGGTCTTGAGTTGTCCATTTCCATCCCGGAAAACTTTGAAACATATCAAATTGAATCCATTACATATGCCGATAAGTAAAGTCGAGGATAAATTCTCTGGGAAACAGTCCTTTTAGACCGGTAATTTACAATGACAGTAGCTAAGTTGTCTGACAGTATTCTAGACCAATCCATAATAGTAGAATTAACGGTGGCATCCAACAATGGTAGCCATTCATATGAGAATTTGTTAATATCTAGTCTCCTGTAAAGTCTACAGAGCATAGTAGCAGCAAAGCAATATGGGGAAGTGAGAGAACAAGTACTATACATGCCATGTTTATCCTTTTTCAATGGCTCGTCTCTCCTTGACCAATCTTTAGTACATTCTGCCAGATCTTCATTTTCTTTGACAAACTTCTCTATGAAGTGTTTGTTATAAGTTTCCTGTGGCTTCGACAAATGATACATAAGTTTCAAATCTTGTTGAGCGAATGAACCGATAAGTCCTTGTCCTTGAGTCTTAAACTGTTTATTTTTAATGTTCGCGCTGTCGAGTACCCATTTAACCATGTCTGTATAGGGGAGAATTTTGGGTCGTGCCGCTATTCGGTGCAAGAATGAACAGGCTAAATCTTCGACTGATGCTTCGGAAGACCCCTGTGAACCAGCAAAAGCCGTAACTTCCATCAGCTTGGGATTTTCTTCCTCAAGTAGATTATACATGCCTTCCCAAGTGGTAATACCCGCGTCTTTGTTGCATGCGGTGTCTGTGTACAAGGGCGTCATTTCTTTATCTCCAGACATTGGAGCCTTGGTTTTATTCCCCATAGTATCTTGTATACTACTTTGTATATTTCTTTGTTCTTCATTCATGCAATTTACAAGTTAGGTGAGAGTAATTATAAGGAATAGTAACGAGAAAGCTTTAAACGCTGAAGACATGCAAAAATATACCACCTTACGTGAACTGGCTCTTTGATAAACACAAAACCATATTTCATTAACAACTGGAAACTAACTCATTAATTGGCATTAAAGCGCATAACTAGTTCTCGTTTTATGAAAGAAATCTTTCTCGAATAGTGAGCCGAAAGATTTTGCGATGGAGCGATTTTGTGATTTTCTTTGCCATATTGCAGATCGCTGTATTGCATTATTGCAAGATCGCAATATCGCAATATCGCTCTTTTATTCTTTCGTAAGATATTTTTGCCGCTCTATCGTAATATCGCATGGTCACAATATCGCATAATCGTAGTGTGCCCATTTCATGTTAATGTATTTCTTGCAAGGTGCAATTTTGCGATATGTGCCATCGCATATCTTTTCTTTGGTTTTTTAGCATAAGTGTGTTTTAAGGCATGCGATGCGATATTTCTTAAGGAGTGATTTTATCTTTCCTCATCATGAAACTTAAGCTTTTTAGATTTTTCAAATGTATTTTCCTAAGTTTATGATAGTAAGTTTTATTAAAAAGGAAATACAAGTACTAATTCATTTTTTTTAATTTTTTTGACTAAGGGTCCCCACTTATTTAGTATTAGTAATAACACTAAATAAGAAGGGGGTTGTTGGTGGCCAAAACAATTGGCGGTTTACTTGGAAGAACCAGTTATCTCTGTCTTTCTTTTGTATTTTCTAAACTTCCAAAACAAAAAAATTTCTAGAAAGTTAAACTTTATTATAGAAAGATAAAGTACATTATGCTTTAACCTGTCAATGATATTTTGTTTCTTCTATTTTCAACTTTGATTATTTTCTTTCTCAAGCTAGTCCTTGTATCTACATTAGTCATTACTTGGTTTATAAAGATAAAACAAAGCCTTTTTTGTAAATCAATTTTAAATATGGTCATTTGTCGTAGGTAGAGCCTCTGCTGCCAGCAGGCGTTCATAGACTCGACCGGATTACCTGTTACCCAACAATGATCCTGTATCCTACTTAGAGAAACATATAATTTTCAAAGAGGAATCCATATCCACACTTATTTCTTTCATTTTCTTTTTTACCCTTAGAGAACAATGTCTTGGTTTGATAGCCAATTTATGATAGTCATTCACTTGATTTATAACTTTGCTGAACAAGCTGGCTTGGATGAGACCCCTTGCCTTTTGATTGCAACAATCTCGAGTCATTGACCTGTTGTGGTATGCAGTACTGGCAAAGTCAGTAAGTTATAATATCTGTGATTATGATAAGTCGGCTCGTGATGCGATCTCTTACTCTTTAAGATTAAGTGGATCCTTGGATTGTTTCTCTAAAAGTTGTAATTTCGTAAGTAGGGAGGAAGTCATTGTTTCCTTAAGATAGCTCTAGACGACAATAGTAGAGTTTTCAGAAAGAGTTTTTCTACAGAGAATCTTTGTTTTGTTATTGATACCTTTCATTGCACTGATATAAAACAATTTCTCACTAAAGGTCGTTTTCATCAAATTCTTTATAGTTGAAACTAGTATCATTTCTAAGTTAGAGTCTTTAACTGTATCTTTCAATTATAAAAATCAATTTTCTAAAAGATTTGTTTTTATACAAGCGAAAACAAAATCTCAAGGAGATTTGGTATGTTTTCATAAATGCCTAATGTAACCATTCACAACTGATTTTATTATCGAAGAAATATTTAAGGAAGAATTAGGAATTTTCTGATGAGAGGTAAATATTTCCTTGAACATGTATATGATATGAAAAGGGCTAATTGCTTCCTTTGTTTTTACTCTGCAGAACTATTGAAAATAAATTATCTATATAAGTAAACTAACTAAATTAATTCTACTCGTATTCTAACAATATACCTGAAAATGACTAGGTATAGTCATATTTCTAGTGTAACCATTCTTTCATTTTTATTCCTACATATATACAGTTCGAATGTTAGCAATAAAAATAAAAATCTTATTGAACTAAGAACATTAAATCTGAAATCAAAATGTACAACTATCGTTAGAATTTTATTTAGAATCTCCTTCTTATGAAATTTTCTTTCCAATTGAATACCAATTGGATCATAGAAATCTGGATGGATTTCTACAAAGGAATGAGAAATGTTCAAATGAAGAGGTGACATGCCATATTGAGGATATGCATTTTTAGATTCAAAGACCTGGAAGATATTGTTAATGTTACGTGTAAATGTTAAGCTATTGATAATTTTCATGAAAAGAAAGTTTCCAAATATATATTTTTTTAAATGAATCAATGAAGAATGGATGGAAATCTTTCAAATGAAATAGAAAATTAGTAATTAAATTGGATTGCTTTTAGATTTCTAAACATACATTCTCTTGTTGATATTGTCTTAGAGAAGATAGAAACTTTTGATAAAACATTGACATCGATTGAAATTGAAATTGTAATAGCTTTTGATGCTTTTGAAAAACTTCAATTTTCCAACAAGGAAATACATCAATTGAATGTTTGATAGTGAGGTGCTCAATATGCCAGCGTAATGTATCAAAAATCTGGAGATAAATCTGATTTTATACAAAATAAGTAAGGAAGCGAAAACAGACTGAAATCACTATCTGTACAATTATTGTTACAACACAATTGGGATTGTTTTGAAATAATTTCTCTTTCACAAGGATTGGCCAAAATTATGGAATTTGAGTAATTTCGAATTCCAACTTGTGGATTAGAAAGGGAATTATGATTATGAACAGGAAAGAAGGCTTGATCATGATATGAATCATAAATTGGAATATTTTCTTGAATAGTGAAATCATGAGGATAATTCGCTGCTTTAGAATGAGGATTGGTTGGAATAATTTCTAAATTAAAATATCTCTCATTCTCAGATATTATTTGAAGTTTCTGATGATTTTCTCGAGAAAAATCAACATCTTCAATGTCAGAGTAATTATCATAAATGACTTGACCAGATTCTCTAGATTTCCCTTCAATCTCACCCAGTGTATCAAAACAATGAGGGACAAGAATTTCATATTTGTTAATGGCAAAAGAATGATTAGTCTTTGCTTCTCTATCTTGATTAAAACTTAATGGTGATTCATTTAGATCAATCTCTGTATTTTCTGAAATATCATTAATACCAAGAAGGGAAGAATTACCATCATTAAAAATATCAGGATAAAGGGGAAAATGTGATTTTGAAATAATGCATTTAAAAATGTCTCTGTTTGAGAATTCTTTTGCATTATGCTCACTATAAATTTCAGATTCTAGATCATTCCTTTCTGTGCTTATACTTCTTTTTTGAAGAAGATTGCTTTGCTACTATGATCTTGGCATTTTCTAATCATGGAAAGATTCAGAAGTTTGTACAGCTATTTGCATGCTATTATTTACCTTGGTTGTTGCTTGTGCTTGCTAATTTGCAATCTGACTTTTTGAATTTGCCTCAAAGTTGCTTTCAGATTTCAAGGCGACTCTTTCTCCAAAATTGCTGCTATTGTCTTCTTGTATTTGATTAGAAATATTTTCTAAGCTTTGCAAGACCTCTTCATCACAATTTATTGGCACATCCAAATTGGATTTCTCATTTGTGTTAGAATGGACTTGAACAAAGCTTGGAGTAATTTCATATGGATCGAGAATAGGAGATGGAGAATAATTATGTTCAAACCAATCTAGTGATTCTTCTTTTGTGGGTTCATTTTCGACATTAAATTTTAAACAATTCAAATGAAATAAAATATTAAAATCTCCAACAGACTCATTTTCTTTTGGTAGATACTCAATCTCATCATATACCTAATCATAATCATAGCGGTCAAATTTACAAACGAAAATTGTGACAAATTGATCCCAGCTGTGAATTGAGGCAAGCGGAAGAGTTCTACACTAGTTTCTAGCTTCTGCTACAAATGTGAGGGTAAAAATTCTGACTAAAATGCCTTCATCAATTCCTTGAAAATTATAATTTGAAACATTTTGAATAAATTGAATGGCATTATTAAAAGTAGAATAATTTCTCTTACTATTGAATTTTACCTGAGACAAGAGTCTTACCACTTCGAGGGGAGTATTGGAAGATGCACGTACATGGATACAACTCCAAATTGGATGTTTAAGAGGAGCCATCGTAATTTAAATAAAATGTTAAAATCGAAAAGACTCCAATAGACAACTCGTTTCAGGCCCTCCTTCTAGCACCAAATATGTTGAAGCCCCGAAAATCCGGTCTACAACAAGGGGGATACCCACCCAATCTGGTCCTTGGTTGGCAGCTCCTTTACGGTTTGGTATGGTGGGTCCGACTGGGGATATTGGACAAGTTTCCCAATTTATGAGTGTGTGTGTGTACAATTTGATATTTCTGATCTAACAGTTCCTAATTAAGATGCTCTAATTCTAATTCTAATTTAATGACATGCAATTGTATTCTATGAAAACAGAAATATCTAAGTCTATACTAACCCGGGATGTAATATTTCTGCTATGCGATCTAAAATGATTTAAAATAACAATTGGTAATAAAGATCATTCAACTGTTATAAGAAAATAATTCAATATAGATAAACCACTTTGCATAAAAAGTTATACGAAACAGTTGTGAAAAACATATCGCACAATAAGCTACTCATACATTAAGCATAAATAAATAGCTATCACCGTACAAAAGTGCCAAATGATAACTCAGGCATTCACACATTAATATATAAACAACTGAACTTGAATATCACTTTAACACAAAAGATATAAATAGTTAAGAGATAGAAGTACCATTTATAACTAGTTCTACTCATGGGCTTCAAGCGATAACGATTTATATCTTCTTAATCCAAAATCCACTAAGAGTACAGAAGTGCAACATCAGTAGCAGATATTAAATGCAAAAATTAATAAATAATGTTTCGTTCGTTCATCAAAACCTCCTCAGAGGGTGCAAAAGTGCATGTTCTGCGGACAAGTTTTTGATAAATTTATGGACCCTTCTCTAAATGCATGAGAAGGATTTAAATACTATTAACTATATCTAAAAATAACTTATTTACAAAAATATAGGATACGGTTTAAATGACTCTCCTTTCTCTAGGCAATAATAAAGCAAAACTATTTCTAAAACTAAATCTAAAACTAACATCTAACTATTTCTGTATCTGCTCCTTCAGCATTTGCTTGAAAAGAGTCGGTTGGCCGACTTCAGCCTTTAATTTCCCTCTGAAAACAGAATCAGCAAGAGCTGGTGCCATTTTTCCGGCAGAATTGATGATGCTTTTGAGAGTCATATACTGGTTGTGTGGTTTCATTAAATAAGCCCAGTAAGAATCCCAATTCAACTTGGTTAATCTTTTAATGGATTCTACCTTTTCTTGAGCCTTCCGTTTCCAGTCTGTTTGCAGCTGCTATACCCTTGGTAGATAACCTGGAGTGGTTTCTGAGATTAGATTTGCTTTATGCAAATTCTCATTTATGCAATCAATAAGGATGTTTGCTACTGTAGCTGCTTCTTCCGCTGCTTGCTTAGCTTCCCTGATCTGTGTATACCATTTGTTAAAGAGCATTTCTTTATGATTGTCATTTATTATTGGTGCGTCTGCTCTTTTTCCCTCCTTTGTTTCTTGCCAAGCAAAATATTCAGTAACTCATCTATCAATTAAATCATAGTCATGTCGTAAATCTATGACTTGATTAGTGATTGTATCACTTATTTGACAATACGAGTTCCACTGTGATATTCTTTAGCCAAATGCTTCTTGTTGTTGTAGTAATTGGTCGTTCAAGGAAATGGATTCTGCAATGAATTCTGTAAGCTTGGGATCATCCTTATGCATCTCCTGTATATCCTGTAACTGCTTTTCTTTCTGAGCCAAACTGTTTTGGTAGCTTATCTACATCTGCTGGAACTCCTACCGTAGTCTTTCAAGCTTTTTTTGTGCTTCATTATTGGCATTGGCTTGTTGCAGCTGTTGCTACAAGACTTGTATCAGGTCTTCCTTTTCCTTCAGCAGTTGCTATACTTCACATGCTTTATCAATAGTTGTAGAAGCATAAGCTCCTACGATTTGAGATAATCTGGTGAGTTTTTCAGTTGGATCGGTAGTAGGATCTTGCCATAAGATATCCAATTTCTTTGCGTCATGAGAGATCGCATTTTCCAATTTCCTCTTTTTCGTTTGTTTTCTTACTACTGCCTTATGTTTTGGACTGTAAAGTACATCAAGAGGAGGAATCTCCTCTATCTTGAGTATAATTTCAGATGAGGGGGTGATAGGAATGTCTTCCATGTCCAAGACATTGTCGATTGTTCCTGTGACCATATCTTATGTTGCCTGTACATTACTTACAGGTGTCTTTGTGCTCTGCCCTTCAAGATTGATTAAATCATTGAAGGTCTCCCATTCCTTGTCTAGCTAATTTCCATCCAATGGTGGTTGACCGACGAGAGGGGGAGGATCTACCTGTGGAGAGGTTAACATCAGTTGCTGTGTAGGCTGTTTTGATTGGGCAGTATCCTTTACTGACCCTTCGCTTTTGCCATGGTCACTTTCAGATTTTTTAGAATGTACTAATGTTTCTTTCCCGGACTTGGATTGAGATCTATCTGTACCAGAACTTTCACTGAGGCTAATACCTGGAGTTGGTTCCCTTACGGGTTCTAAGCATAGTTTTTGCAAAGGAATATTAGCTAATATTCTTTCCCTATATGTTTTGAATTGCTGAAACCCTGCCAGAGGGAGTCGCATTTGAGGTGAGTGCAGAATTTCTTCAAGTGTGCTTTTCTGTTGGAACATATCGTCAAAACAATCCTCTTCTTTGGAAAAGACCTTTATTTTGACTGCGGCAGTGAAATTCTTTGCAATATCATAAGAGTCGAACGACCTTCTTTGAAACTTGAACAATTGTAGACATGTTATGTTGTTTACTTCCTTGAATGCATGGCCTACATCAAATAGTGAAAAGGCTCCATAGGCTATGGGAAATTGTGGCCAAATAGCCTTCTTTTTGTCTTTCAAATCCTTAGTCAAACCCCCTTCTGAACATGTTTGATAAGAAATTTCTTGTGCCATGAGTTTATCAGGGAGATACAAGGGTAAGACGTGAGGAGAAACATCACTTCCGAATACCCTAACATATGTAAACAATTCCTCTCCAAACCATCTCGCGATTGTGAGTGTATATGCTTCTGCTTCAAGAGAACATCTTGGAGCATCTTTGTCGTACAACATTTTGTATAGGGGTAACATAGCTCCATGACCAATTTTGTAGAAAAATGGATGGAATTTAGAATCCCACAATTCTTTGTGATAAACATGAATGGTTAAAGGGTCTTGATTTGTCCATTTCCATCCCATTACGGGAAACTTTGAAACATAGCAAATTGCATCCATTACATATGCCGATAAGTAAAATGGGGGATAAATTCTCTAGGAAACAGTTCTTTTAGACTGGTAATGTACAATGGCAATAGCTAAGTTGTTTGACAGTATTCCAGACCAATCCATAATAGTAGAATTAACAGTGGCATCCTACAATGGTAGCCATTCAGATGAGAATTTGTTAATATCTGGTTTACCGTAAATTCTATAGAGCATAGCAGCAGCAAAGCAATATGGGGAAGTGAGAGAACCAATACTATACATACCATGTTTATCCTTTTTCAACGGCTCGTCTCTCCTTGACCAATCTTTAGTAAATTCTGCCATATATTCATTTTCTTTGACAAACTTCTCTATGAACTGCTTGCTATAAGTTGCCTGTGGCTCTGGAAAATGATACATAAGTTTCAAATCTTGTTGAGCGAATGAGGCGATAAGTCCTTGTCCTTGAGTCTTAAATTGTTTGTTTTTAATGTCTGCGTTGTCCAGTACCCATTTAACCATGTTTGTATAGGGGATAATTTTGGGCCGTTCCGCTATCCGGTGCAAGAATGAACAAGCTAAATCTGCGACTGATGCTTCGGAAGACCCCTATGAACCAGCAAAAGCTGTAACCTCCATCACCTTGGGATTTTATTCCTCAAGTAGATTATACATGCCTTCCCCAAGTGGTAATACCTGCGTCTCTATTGCATGCGGTGTCTGTGTACAAGGGCGCCATTTCTTTATCTTCAGACATCGAAGCCTTAGCTTTCTTCCCCATAGTATCTTGTATACTACTTTGCATATTTCTTTGTTCTTCATTCTTATAGTTTACAGGTGAGGTGAGAGTAATGATAAGGAATAGTGACGGGAAAGCTTTAAACGCTGAAGACATGCAAAAATATACCACCTTACGTGAACTGGCTCTTTGATAAACACAAAACCATATTTTATTAACAACTGGCAACTAACTCATTAATTAACATTAAAGCACATAACCAGTTCTCATTCTATGAAAAAAAGCTTTCTCGAATAGTGAGCCAAAAGATTTTGCGATGGAGCAATTTTGCGATTTCTTTTGCAATATCACAGATCGTTGTATTGCATCATCGCAAGATCACAATATCGCTCTTTTATTCTTTCGTAAGATCGCTTTTCCACTCTATCACAATATCGCATGATCACAATATTGCATGGTGGCAATATCGCATAATCGTAGTATGTGCCCATTTCGTGTTAATGTATTTCTTGCAAGGTGTGATTTTGTGATACGCACCATTGCATATCGGCGTTTTCTGTGGTTTTTCAGTGTAAGTGCGTTTTAAGGCATGTGATGCGATATTTCTTAAGGAGTGATTTTATCTTTCCTCATCATGAAGCTTAATCTTTTTAGATTTTTCAAATTTATTTTCCTAAGTGTATGATGGTAAGTTTTATTAAAAAGGAAATACAAGTACTAATTCATTTTTTTTAATTTTTTGACTAAGGGTCCCCATTTATTTAGTATTAGTAATAACACTAAATAATAAGGGGGGTTGTTGGTGGCCATAAAAAGATAAAGGGGTTGTTTTATTGCTTATACTCATGTCTAATTTCATTTGATGCATAGTGTATTTTTTTTAAGGTTATTCCAAGGTGAGTTAAATGACATTTTGTAATTGAGAATGAGTCCTTACTAATATCGCTAATTATGTTTTTAATATTTGATCATTTCATTTCTAATATTTGGATTGTAGTGTATGTTTCCTTGAGGTTATCCTAAAGTGAGTTGAATAACATTTTTTAATTGAGTATAAGCTTTTACTAAGATTGCTAACTATGTTTTTAATCTTCGACTATTTCATTTCTAATATTTGGATTTGTTGTTTCCATTTATTCAAGGTATTCATTACCAGAACATTTTGAGACATGCGTTGATGTTCATTTTCATGAACTTTGCTGACTATTTAGAAAATAGTTGTTTTAATTATTATTGATAAAATCCTCATGGCCTAGAAGCATTCTATGAAATTCTAGAGTCTCTCTATAGTCTATCTTGGGGTATTAATACTGATCAAAAGATAATTATAAAGTCTCTAAACTGCAAGTTCCATAATGCAACCTTTATCTTTATTTTATGTTATAAGAAATGTGCAAGGGGGTAGGCTCAGTGATAGATGAGGTCCTGGTGCCAAACATCAAGTAACACCACCAATTTTATATCACAAATGCATAGAACCCTAAACGCCAGAAAAGCTACATCATCCTAGAACAAAGCATCAACATAGCACCACAATACCATCTAAACCATTTGCATTGTAGAAGAACTCTAAAGCACATAATATTAGAGATATAAATAAGTTCTTACTAAAAATACCCATGAGTCCATAGTAGACCATCACTAACAATTGTCCATGACTAACCACAAATTATGTTTTTATCCCAATTGAGTTCACATTTATTATGCGAGAGAATTCAAAATGATAGATAAGAATTAAGTCTTGCATGTGGAGGACTAGTGAACAAGTCATTTCACTTCATGTTTCCTTACTTAATATTCCATGATGATGGGAATATTCTAACATTTATTGATTGTGAAAATGATGATCTGCCTTTACGATTAATAAAACGCAAATGAGCTTAGGTGATGCTTTCAACATGAAGAACCCCAATTTTCTAAGAACATTAGCATTTAACTTGGTTGCTTCATTTGCAAAAGCGTTTATGTGTTGATTGAATTCCCTTATGCCTAGAAGAAAGAAATCTCCTTGAATCTTAGGATTGTCGAGTTTCCATCTGAAGGATTCTTTTTAGAATTCACAATACTAATGAGGACAATCAAATTTCTTAATATATACATTCACTAAGATTAGATATTCAAGAAAAGTATAAGCCTTAACCTAATTATTTATGGATATCCTTAAACCCTAAAATTAAGTCAATTGTTGTTCTCTCTAAGAGTCAAGGGCTACATATATCCCTCTCTCTCCATAATCAAAATTCTTAACAGTTAGAAAAACTAATAATTTTTATTTTTAAAAAATAAAATTATTAATATTTCATTTATTAACTAGTGTCTTGTTTCATGAAGTTATCCTACGGTGAGTTAATTTCCATTTTGTAATTGAGTATGTGCCTTTACTAAGATTTCTAACTATGTTTTTAAGCTTTGACCATTTCGCTTCTAATATTTGGATTTGTTGCTTCAACTTAATTAGGGTATTCATTGTTGATGTGGGATATGAGGAGGAGGACACATCATATCCCCTCAATGATTTATTGGTAGTTACATGTTAAGCATGTTGTTGAGTTCTTGTGGATTACCAAAAAAGAAAGATTAGGCTACTCATTATTAAAACATTTTGAGACATGGATTGATGATCATTTTCATGAACTTTGGTGACTATTTAAATAAAAAATTTAATTAAAATTGATAGACTCCTCCTTGTCAAGAAGCATTCTATGATATTCTAGAGCCTCTTTATAGTTTATCTTGTAGAATTGATACATCAAAACAAAATGATAAAGTCTCCAAAACTACAAGTTTCGTCATCTACCAAGGGGGTAGGGTGGGTGAAAGATGAAGTTCTAAAGTCAAACATCAAGTAACACCACCAATGCTATATCACAAACACATACAACCCTAAATGTCACAAAAACAACAACATCCTAGAAAAATCATCAACATAGAATCACAACACCATCTAAACCTTCTGCACTAAATAAAAACTCGAAAGCACATAATATTAGAGGTAGAAAGAAGTTCTTACTAAAAAGGCCCATGACCCCATAGCATGCCATCACTGAGAATGGTCCATGAGTAACCACAAATTATGTTGTTATCCCAATTAAGTTCGGATTTATTATCGCATGAGATTCAAAATGCTAGAAAAGAATTAAGTCTAGCAGGTGGATCAATAGTGAACAAGTCCCTTCACTTCTATTTCCTTACTTAATTGTTCATGATAATGGGAATATCCTCACATTTATTGATTGTGAAAATGATGATGTGTATTCACTATTAATAAAGAAAAAATGAGCTTAGAGGATGCTTTCATCATGAACAACCCCATTTTTTCTAATAACTTTAGCATTTAACTTGGTTGCTCATTTTCAAAAGCATGTATGAGCTCATTGAGTTCCCTTAGGCCTAGAAGAATAAAAATTTCCTTAAATCTTAGGATTGATGGCCTTCTATCTAAAGGAGGCTTCTTAGAATTCACAGTTTTGATGAAGACAATCAAAGTTCTTACTATGTGCATTCACTAAAATTAGATATTTGAGAAAAGTATAAGCCTTAACCTAATTATTTGTGGATATCCTTAAACCCTACAAATAAGTTAATTGTCATTGTCTCTAGGAATCAAGGTCTACATATAAAGCCTACCACCCTTTCCATAATCAAAATTCTTATCACTTAAAGAAAGTAATAATATTTTTTAAATAAAATCCTATTATAAATCTACTAATTTTTCGTTTATTAACTTACATATAACAATGGTCATAGCTGTGTCCTAATTCAAATCTTATAATAGTTTTTTTTTTTTTTTTTCATATTCATATATGATCAAGATTAGAATTTAAAATCCTAGTTTTATAACTAAAATCAATTAAACAATTGTATGGAGTGTTTAATGAAACCAAACCATTTATTAATATTGATAGCTAAAATGAAATTACTAAACAACTATATGAGATATTCAGTGAAATTTAATAACAAGTATTGATGAGGATTAGAATTAAAAATCCAATCCGTTTATTAGGTTTGACAACTAAATTAATTTAACAACGGTATATAGTGTTTGATGAACCAAACCCATTTGTTAAGATTAACAACTAAAATCAAGTTAGCAACTATATGGAATATTCGAGGAAGTCCAATAACAAATAGTGATATTTTTTTACAATATTAAACAAAAATTTTATTTGTCATATTCCATCATTGGTTTTCTTAGGTGTTGTCTACTGAGGCCACAATTTTGTCTCGATGGCGAAATTCCCCAGATTCTGGTGAAAAACATTTCAAGAAATATAATCATGGGAATGTTTGAATGGTTCTTTTGATGGTGGAAATGGATTCAACACTATCAAGAACA
Source organism: Pinus taeda (assembly GCA_000404065.3). Classification (NCBI taxonomy): domain Eukaryota; kingdom Viridiplantae; phylum Streptophyta; class Pinopsida; order Pinales; family Pinaceae; genus Pinus; species Pinus taeda. The sequence goes on along the minus strand of APFE030205972.1, from coordinate 2,006 downwards.
CCTAAGGACCCAAAATATTTAGGCTTGACCAATGTAACCATGATTTTTTTTAAAGTTGGCTTATTTTTTCCAAATCTTGTTAGAATTTCCATTGTTTTCAGAGCTAAATTGTGGCGTCGTTAAAATATGGTGAGTCTAATAGCTTAAAAATATTTATCACAACAATAAAATTGTATGAAAAAAAAGGGAAAGACATACTTGGCATGTGACAGTAAGAAGATCAATATTTGATATCTATAGATAGGTAACATATTAAATTTTGAATATAGTATTTTAAATCTAAAATTATTTAGATTTGGGAATATTTCTGAATTTGACTAACAACAATGTAATTGCTTATTTAACCTAGCTATCGTAGATTCCAAGACATTCTCAAAATCCAGAATCACATAAAATTGTTCACACTCTTACCTTAGTTGAATCATGGAACATGCTAGAATTTGATAGCATGAAGATCTAGCATATTGGGATTTGATGCCCCGATGGAGTTCGAGTTATTCAAATATTTTTATTCACCAAATTCATGTCAAAGTTATCACTCCCAGTAATCTTAAATGCGACAACCTAGAACTACTACTTATACGACATTCCAAATTTTGATTACGCCATATTTTCATAAATCCATGACATGACGGTGCAACAGGTAGACTTTCATGTATTCATGATGTCTATGTGTCCTTGTTGCGCAAGTTAAATACAAGACATTAAGGATGTACTTTTAAGTTGCAATGGATATTTCATTCGAGGACTACATTCAGTTGTTTCTGAGATCTCTGTTACAGTAGCGAGCATATGCTTAACTCCTTGCTAACTTGACTATGATTCAACGGGACGTGTTAGGATGTGAGTAAATGAAATAGTTTTTAATTAAATGAATGAAATGAATTATCTTAATGACTTCTATGAGGTTGAGTGGCTTAGGGGATCAAGAGAATAACAACCTAACTTAGATATCATTTTGGGATTCAACTGCGTTAAGTAAGTGAGTAAATGAAATAGTTTTTAATTAAATGAATGAAATGAATTATTTTAATGACTTGTATGAGGTTGAGTGGCTTAGGGGATCAAGACAATAACAACCTAACTTAGATATCATTTTGGGATTCAACTGCGTTAAGTAAGTCATTCACGTATGACCATTTCCATGAGAGGTAGTCGTAACTGGCTAATTTATCATGATTTTTTGAATAGTTCACTTAGCACTCATTCCATCAGGTGATACTCACAGGGGTGAAGAAGTGGGATTGAAACTAGTGAAATGTGGAGAACGAATCACATAGCATCAATCATCACTTGCGGGGCTTGCACCCGGTAACCAGGACTTCCGAGGAGGTCACCCATCCCAGATCTCCTCTGGCTCAAGCGCACTTAACTGTGGAGTTTTTTCCCACAATCAAGCCCACTTAGCTTGCTACCCCATTTGAAAAACCTTCGCAAGTATTGTGCCTCATGAACCATTCAATTAGAGATCCCTTGACTCTTTTGGAATTTAAGTATGGGGGTTTACGCAGTGCATTATATTAGATATCATTTTGGGATTCAATTGTGTTAAGTAAGTCATTCACGTATGACCATTTCCATGAGAGGTAGTCGTAACTGACTAATTTCTCATGATTTTTTGAATAGTTCACTTAGCACTCATTGCATCGGGTGATGCTCACAGGGGTGAAGAAGTGGGATTGAAACTAGTGAAATGTGGAGAACGAATCACATAGCATCAATCATCACTTCCGGGGCTTGCACCCGGTAACCAGGACTTCCCAGGAGGTCACCCATCCCAGAACTCCTCTGGCTCAAGCGCGCTTAACTGTGGAGTTTTTCCACAATCAAACCCACTTAGATTGCTACCCCATTTGCAAACCTTAGCAAGTATTGTGCCTCATGAACCATTCAAGTAGAGATCCCTTGACTCTTTTTGAATTTAAGTATGGGGGATTACGCAGTGCATTATATTAGATATCATTTTGGGATTCAACTGCGTTATTTTTAAAGTCATTCACAGATGA